>JAQGCS010001918.1:0-11791 GCA_034702105.1 Fuscozetes fuscipes | reverse complement strand
GGGCCCAAAAATGAGGGCCCCAAAATAGAGGTATGAAAAATGAGGGCCCCAAAATGAGGGCCCCAAAATGAGGGCCCATAAATGAGGGGCAATGAGGGCTTTTCAAATAATACCATCTGAGCATTGATATTTTTTTAGTTAAATTAAAATAATCGTTCACACTTTTTTCCATTTATGAACAATCGGAATTTATACTATTTCTATATTTATACAAGAACATATTTACAGTTTTTGAATAAAACAAATTATAAAACTATTTGATTTGAGCACAAATATTTAAATAATAAATTATTATTAAGGTTACAGTTTATATTATTACATATGAGTTTGATGTGTGATCACCTTGCCTATTCCTCTTGAAAATTTTGTATTGAATAAGATATTCACAAGTTTTATATGATAAACTTTTGAAAATATACCAGCACTATTTTTTAAACTCGTTTGCTATATTAAATATATGACCAAGAATCCTGAAAATAAAATAATATGTGTTTAGAAAACCGTAAATTTTACTTCGAGCGTTCTTAAAATTAGTTGCAATTTTCCCTGATAAGTTCATTGGCTTAAGACTTCTACTGTAGTTCAGTTTATCGAATCGTCGAAATTTTGTACTAGGGACCATGGACTATGGTTTTTAGTCAAATATTACTATTGAATATTGTAATTGGTAACTTGCCAAATTATTCTATGAATTTTCTATTAAAATTATAATTAATAAAAGTATTATAATTATCTAAAAGTCAAATAATGAAAAACGCATTTTAATTCAGGAATTTTAAAAATATTTCATTGGATAATTTGACCATTGGTCAATTACAATACTATATGATAAAATAAAGTTACTTGAGTAAAAAAAATTATAGTTCCTGGTACAAAATTTTCTATAAACTGATTGGATCCTGCAAAGAGTAATTTATATTTGGAAAACTGTAACCTTTACTTCGAGCATTCTTTAAGTTAGTTGTAATTTATCCTGACAAGTTCAATGGTATGTCTAAGAGGCGTTAATCTTATGTAACATTATTATTCGAGTTTGAACTTAAATTCTAGAAGAGCGATAAGATGGTTTTTAGTTAGTTGTAATTCATCCTGATATGTATATTAACGCACAAAACTATATACTACATTCTTACTTCATAAATGTTATGAAAAATTTCAAAATCATTTAGTTCAAAGTTGTCAATTTAATTAATAAATGAAGATTATCTTTACAGTTAAGCTAATATAAATGAAATTATTTTTACCATGATGAATTCTTTGATTTCTCATAAGCGAACCTAATATTAATGATTAATTAAAATCAGAGATGGCCAAAGGGAGGCCTTTCATCCCTTTGAAAGTTTTGACAAAAACACAAGTTTGGCTAAAACTGTAAATTTTTCTTTGAGCATTTTTTTAAGTTAGTTGTAATTTATTCTAACAAATTAAATGGAGAAGATTGGTATGGAGTTAGAAACTTTTATGTAAGTTTCTTGACTAAACTAACTACTTTTGTGCATACATAATTTTAAGTCAAAAAGTGAGTACTAGAGTGCGTTTAATATTTTGGCATCGATTCATATCTACTAGATTTCATAAAATAAGTGTGATAGGTAATACAGTGCAGGTCGTTTAGTAGCAATCGATTGGTGCTTTTGAAAATCTTTGCCTATATCAGAAATTGCTTATAAAAGAGCAAAAACCCGGTGCATTACCTTTCACTTGCTTACAGATAGTTTTTTTGAGCTTGTCTACAGAAACTAGATTAGCTGGATATGTGAAGTTAATGTTAAAAGTTAAATACTACCTTCCAGGCAATAAATAAAGGATGGAAATTAATTAATGGTACATTAATTGTACAAAGCAAAAACAACAAAATATTGATTCAAAATATACATGTAAATACATTTGAATGGAAAGAATAAGATATCTATAGTTTAAATTAAAATAAACATCTATAAAATTTGCCATTCCAATTTTAAAGAATAATAATTATTATATTATTTCTATATTAAACAAGAACACATTTACAGTTTTGAATAAACACATTATAAAATTATTTGGTTTTTAAGTTGTTAAATTAAAAAATTAATTAAGATTAAATTTTCAGTTTGTATTTAACTACAACAAATGAAATTGCTTTTCTCCATGATGATTTCTTACTAACGAACTTGGTATCATTTATTAGCTAAGATATTATACATTTTATGATATTAATTGTATTTTATTCTCACAGACAATACATATTGATTTTTTCCACTCTTTTCAATTTAAATAATAGAGTATCAAGCGTTAAATATTATTTAAATAACAACAAACTTGCTATATTATTTCAAATTATGATTGAAAATTGTCATTGCTGTTTGAATCGAAGGAATAAAGTCATATCTCCAATTTAAAACAATTAAAAATATGACACAACAGATCAAGAACTACTTTCTCAAATTTATTCTGTTTTAAAATTGATACCATTATTAAATTTATCATTATTAGTGAATTTATAAATCTTAAAAGATTAATTTTACTGTTTTTCAACCACAAATACAAATAACCCAATTTTTCATCTTGATAAATCCTAACCAATGAATTTTATATCAAAAGATTCGTTGAACTATTTTTAAATTTCTAATAAAAATTTATTGCATTTCTCAGACAATCGTCGAAGAAATTTGTGGCGAAAATGCCGTAAATATGGCCATAAAAAAGCCCATAAAAAAGCTTAAGAAAGGCTTAGACTACGAGAGCAAAGAGAAGCTGTCTGTCCAATTATGCGGGCTTTTGCGGTCAGGCGTCCAGTGTCTGAAAGGGGGCCAATCACTGCAATACACATCACTCCTTCTAATAAATAAAATAATCGACACATTAATTATTTATGACATCTCCCGCTTTCCCATCGAACTCAATGAAACCCAAGTCCTTGTCAAATCAAAGGACAGGGAGGGAAAGGTGAAACACAAGTCGACAGAGTCGAGCGCTGGCAAGAAATCGCATCAAATAATAACACAAATGCCGTCTATTATGAGCGCAGATAATAATCAGAAACAAATCATTACTTCATTAAAGACGACAACAATGAGCTCCTCTTTCAAAGAGAATGACGTTCCGGACTCACAAACACATTCTGTGCAGCACAGGTTCAAACGGAAGGCCACCGATAAGAATCGTATAACACGAAAGACAATCTCCAAATGGCTTCGAATAGGAAAGTCTGGTCAGTCAGCAACTACTGTGAAAAAGGACAGCTCCGGAACTAATATCAGTAGTGGTGGGGGCAGAGCGCTGGGGATACGGCTGAGCGGCTCAGGCGGGGACTCCACAGGCAAACAAATAGTCAGCGAAACGACTTCGCAAATAAACACAAACCTATTGTCTATTTTGGTCAAAGAAGGCATTGATTTGATTCTCAATGTTCTCAATAATGCAATCACTTTACATAAGAGGGTCAGCGGTTCTAAACAGTGCTGTACTCCCAGTCATAGGTAAGCTCTATGTGGTCTATTAGCTTGCACAAACAATTTAATATTGAGAAAGATTCAATTCAAATTGAAACTAGTGATTTCTTTAAAAATAATTAACTAGAAAATAATTATTGATAACAAAATTTCGTTAAATATTTGAATTATTTACAGTTTTAAAAAACTGATTTCATATTTAAATGATAAATTAACATTCACAATAAGCATGTTCTGTTACCTATGAAGGAGGTCACCCTATGAATTTTTCAAACTTAACATTACAGGTATACCTTTTCAGAAGAGAGGCAGAATTAAAAAAAACCAAATACCCCCCTTATCTAGTGGCAAGTTGCTTGATAACCTCCTAATTTTGTTATAAAATGTATAGATTTTTAAATAGAATCTTATTAAACTCATTAAAATAATAGGAGACTTGTTAAATAATATTGTTTGTAGAATTATTAATTGGATAAGTCATCCATTAAAATTATAAAATTTTAATTATTTATAAAATTGCATTTTTAAAATATTAATTAGAGCATTTATTATTTTAAAATTAATTGACATTTTGAAAGATTTAAGCTTTATGACCAAGCTAATATATTATATATTTGCTGATTAAATATCAAGTTTTGTTTTTTAAAAAGTTGCAGCTTTAAAATTATATCCCATGCCAGGGATGCCCGAGCTTTTCGGCTCTAGGGGGGGGGGTATAGGGGAGTAGTTTTTTTAATTTGCCGCCAAAAAACCGAAAAAATTTGCCACCTCGCTTCAATCGGCACGCCGCCTCGCTGTGCTCGGCGGAAAAACTCAAAGGCGGGACCAAGGTAAAAGATTTTTCCGCCTCGCTTCGCTCGGCGGAAAACACAAAGCGACGTAAGCTCCGCTCGGCAGTGAGGGGCGGGTATACATGTAATGTTAAATTTTTTCAAAATTCTAGGGAGGGGGGGGGTAAAGCCAAAATTTTTGATTCTAGGAGGGTTAGACCCATACCACCTCCCACACTTGGGCATCCCTGATCCCATGCATAATTTAATACACGAAAATAAGTTAGTTAGCATAAAAAATAATTCATCAGTATGTTTGACATGCTCACCTAAGTTCTTTAACATATTTTAGAAATATTTTTAGTCAACAATAATTGCAATAATTATTAATTATTATAATTAAAATAATTGCCTCTAATCAAAAATTTCAAATGCTAAAACATCAAGTTGATATATGATATTTTAAATTGAAAATATGATATTATAATAATATTATTATTAAAAAGGGTTAACCAATACTTCATAGATTTACTCAATTATTTAAAACTGAAAAACATTAAATTATCCCTGAAAGTTATAGATTGTAAAAGATTGATTGTTTTGGCAGTATCATTAATTTTAACTTGATGATTTTGGCCCTTTCAATATTGATCATAGAAACTGTAAATACTTAATGAATATAATTTTTATATAATTTAATTTCTGAGTTCTTTTATTGGATATGCGTGTGGCAATTTTTCAAAGTTAATTTACAATTAATCAGGTCAATTTATCGATAAAATATAATCTTTTACATTCATTTTAATCTCCCTCTAATAACTGATTAATTTGTTTAAACTATTTTATATGCTTGCTAATTAAAAGGTCATTTGTTTTCCATTAATGACAGACTACGTCAGTGCACATACCATTGCCTTCAAATCCTGTCCGCCCGCGCCCTACTCTACGCCAGTCAGTGTGAAGATGCACAGAATCGGCTCATTAGTGAAGGACCACTCAAAGTGCTTATCACTTCCATCGACTCAACACATGACCCGGTATTTTGAAAAACACCGATAGAGTTCACTAAAGCACATTGTTGTTTATCTAGCAACTGATTTGTTTGGCGCTACAAATAGTGGCTAACCTCGCGATCAGCCCTAAAAACCATTCTGTGCTAATCGATGCCGAAATACCCGATTCACTGATTCAACTCATACTACCATCTGATGAGTGGTTTTACACCAACACAACCACAAAATTTGCCAAATATGTGAAGCACCAGTCGGCCAGGATCATGGTTTATTTAGGCCTCGAGAAACGGCTCAGAAACAAAGTCTACCTTTTTGATTTGCTAGGTGAAATTTTAATTTTTTAATTAATTAATTAATTTTAAACCTGAATATTACAAAGTTCAATTTATATTAAATAAAAAAAATACAAACTGCAAATAAGTCACTCAAAATGATCTAAACTTGCACTTAAATTCTTAAATTTTTTATTGGAACGTTTACGTCTGGGCCTTTTTATAAATAAAATTTGGCCACCTTATTATTTTGCACTCTAGTACAATATTTTTACATTAATGGAGATGAACTTGCTAGTATCTAAATTGTGTTCAATTGCTTATTATGTTTGTTAGGCGAAATTAAATTTATAAGCTGTAAATAAATCTCTCAAAACCATCTAAACTAGCACTTAAATTCTTAAATAACATAATGGGAAGGCGCTAAAGTATGCTTTAAATATAAATCTTGACCACCCTAATTTTTTCGCCACTTGCTGCAATATTATTTACAATAATTCAGATGAACATGCTAAAATCCAAATTATTTTTTAATGACTAAAATGTGTGCTAGGTGAAATAATTACAAAGTATCTATTTTCTTTATTTCAGAGGAAGGCCTACAACCAGAAACACCTTTATTAGAGTCAGACGAAGACAACTACATTATGTGCACATCATTAGCACCGATATCTGTCCATGCTTTGAACAGCAAGGAAAGACTTCTCGGCGCTTCAATCGAGGGAATAATTTTTAACCTGATTAAACAAATCGAGGTGATTATTAATTGATTAAAAACTCTGTTGACAATCAATATTGAGCTATCTCAGTTCAAAATTAAACTTGATTAAAAATATTTAATGGAATTGTATTAATTTAAAACTGCAATTCTTGTCAAGAGTATATAATAAATTTACTAGTATTAATTAAATAAATTAAATATAGACACATAATGGGACCCAGTTAGTTTTCTTTTAAAAAACTGTAATTTTTGCTAAGAAAATAAAATAAATCGGCTAGTGTTATTTAAATAAATTTCAAATGGTTAAGATAATAGAACTCATTTTGAAAACTCCTTCAATTAACAAGAAACAATTTAAAAGTTGAGTAAATATTTTAAATCTATTTTAATGCTTGATCTGGCTCAAAATTATTTATAATTTATTCTAGCTCAAATCAAACTATTCTTTTCTCAATTAGCATAAGTTAATCAATGGAGAGGACAGTGAGTGCAACGACCCCCTAACCCACGACTCCTACTATTTTGATGGCACAGAACTCAAGTCAAGATGTTCTATTCCACCAGCAATTCAAGTGGAACTACCCTCCGGTGTTCCTAAAGAGTGTCCATCAGATCAATCATTTGACTCATACTTCTACTTATCAGCCTTTCCGACGGCCTTCCAGCCCCTCATCTTACTAAGACTACTACAGCACAAGTTATTTGGCTGCTATTCGTTGTGGGCTTGGCCATCGAGTGCAGTGTCCAGGTCCAGTGTGGCTTCTGCTGTTGGATCAGTAGCTTCGGGAGAGAGATCCCGGGCCTCGTCCACCAGTAATGCACTGGATTTGAACCAATCTCTAGGCTCACGAAGGAATGTCAACCTCACAATCAACTGTTCCACTGCTAGTCTATCGCCAGCGAGGGTTGATATCGAGAGGCGGACCTCTTTAACCAAAGGTATGTCCAAAGTTTTTAAAGAGAAAGTCATTGAATTATTTTCGAAGGGGTTGTCGACACTCGAGTCATAATCCAGACCTCAATTCCCATAACGTCTGTCACACTAACAATGGGACCGACGGGTCAGTCAGGCACTGGACAGCAGTCACAGCAAACAATAACAGCACAAACACAACAAACCGGTGCCAACACATCAGTCAAACAGTTCGGACGCAAATCCTTCCAACAAATATCAGAGACAGACAGTAGAGAGAACACACCCTTACAATCACCTGGACACAATCAAAAGAAGCCGTTCCGCTTCTCGAGCTTAAGGCGCAAACGACTGTCCCATTCGACAGAAGCCAGTAGTCCGCCGCCCGACACACCAGAAAAGAACGAGGCGTTTATTCTGGCCTTTCAGCGCGAGCTTCAAAATCTTCCAGAGCCCGACATATCACCCGCTCCTCACTTACCCACTGGTGGTATATGTAATTATAGCGACTCAATAGCCTCATACATAAAAGAAGCACTGGAGCGTTCAGTCAGTCCATCATGCATCCGTCCCCGTTCATGCAGTGTGCCCCGGGTAACATTTGATAGCCTGTCCAATAACTCCTTACAATTGCCAACTAATCAGAAGCCGGTTTCTGCTCAGACATCGCCACTGACCAGAAGTACTACCGCAGAGGAGAATGTGATGAATGTTCCGATAAATACAATAAATTTGGGTAAAATTCTCAAATATTGTGGTAAATATCCCTAACATTTTGTTATGTTCTAGGTCAAAGTCCTTCCGCCTTAAGTCCGTCAAAGTTACTGCCGAAGAATCAAATGAATGAAAGTCCGATGTCTTGTTCGACAAATCGGTCTGGCTCGAGGTCCGGGTCGAGGTCTGGCTCAGCGGGACAGGTTATGGTTGAGCCGATTATGCCTAACACTCATAGGGCAGTGCTCAAGCTAATATTGGAGTGGTCACGACTCTGTCCTAAAGACTTTAAACAGAATAAAGTGATATTACGAGAGCTCCGGGACCTTCTCAACAGGATTTGCATATTAGGAGAACACTATCGATGGTTTGCCGACGAAATTCGATTAATGGCTGAAATTCAGGTAAATTTTTTAAAACTGTAATTTAGAAAAACAATCAAGTTTGGTTAGTTAGACATATGTAGGTCAGATATATTGGGCTAAGAACATCGCTGGATTTATTTTTAAAAAAAAGTCTTTTGTCGTGCATATTTTTAAAATTCTTTTTAGATTAGTCTAGTTTATTAAAATAAAGCCTAGATTAGTTAAATAAGGGATTAACTTTTTAAATCAATTTGTCTTATTTAAAAAATAAAATTAATTCGATTTTACTCTCACCCAGGACATAGACACCGGCGATGAAAACGAAAGCGATGACATGGCAACTAACCAAGAGTACCAAAAGGTAATACAATAACTTTTGAAATCATTTTAATCTTGCGAATGTCAGAAAAGAGATGGCGCCACAAACAGCATATTCCTAGACATTAATCACAAGAATATTCTTATATTGTGTTTGATATGAGAGGCGCGCAAACAGTCCTTCGATATAATGTTCTAAAAATACTGAACAGAATAAGAGAACTCACCTCAGAGTCAATGAACATATGCTTTGCTTTACATCTGCTCTTAACATATGCCAAACCTTTTCATGTATTGCATTGTTAATATTTGAACAATTTTTATTATTTGATTAAAAGTGCAAGGATGAGCAGTGATTTTTAAAATAAAAATCCTGCAGGTTTCATGTTATAAGATTAATTATGAATTTTAATTTATGAACCTGAGCAAAATTCCCCCTAAAATTACAAGCTGTAATTTTATCATTGTATTTTTATTTTATTAATGATTTTTATTTGCATATAATTCCTGGCTTATATCCTGGCATGCATTGGATAATGCACCATTTTTTAGGCAGTACAGTCGAACTTGGATATAATCCTCGATTTGATTCAGAGAAGTTTAGAGATTATACTTGTTACTTTAACATTATTTTCTATGACATGGAATTGAACAATTGAGAGATTATTTCGAGGAAAAGATCATAAGGAGAGCGATTATTTGCAGGTTAAGCTGTATTCTCATTTCGTCACGTAATCAGAGAAGCAAGACTATGAATTTTAGCTAATAAAAATTATAACTTTACCAATTTTTTAATAACTGATATAACTAAGAGACAAGTATCTCATCCAGTTTCTTAAACAATTGTGAAATTTATTGTTTTATTCAACCCTTGGCTATTCTTGCTATTAACTATTATTATAGACTTCAAACATTTTTTGTTTATATTGAAACAATTTTTTCTTTATTAAAATTTCAAGGTCGGATAGAACATTTTTTTTAATAAGAATCTTGCATGCTTCATGTTTTTAAAACAACTTATATCTTGAGATTTTTGTGATTCTTATCCTTATCCATTAAAATACAAGCTGTAATTTTACCATTATAATTTTAATTGATTATTCTAAGTTTTCTTTCCCAAAAACCTCTGGCTATATTTGAAGCACTTCAAGCTTTTTTTAAATGAGCTTTATTATTTCGCTTGCAATTTTTCAGTCTCTCATAAATACAATAAATATTAATATTTGATCATGGAACTCGCGCTCATGTAGCTAGCTCGTTTCGATTCTATAAATTAAAAAAAATCAAAAGTAATTCTTATGTTAATTAACTTCAAAAGGAACCATGCTGTTTTTATCGTTCGAGATTTAATTTTGTCCCTCAATTAATAAAACCAAATACAGTAAAATATCAATCGTAGACCATGCGATCATCTCTCTAATATTTCAAGATCATTTTATTAGTAAATAAGTGAATTTTAACGCGCGATCGTATTCCCAGCTCGGTTACATTTCTAAATTCATCCCAACGTGAGTATTTACGAGCTGGTTTTTACTAGAATATATTTTAGTGTTTTTATGGCTAGTTCATGTTCCTCATACAGTAAAACAACTGTAATATCAGATAATTACTTAAAAGAAATTTACATCAAACATATTTTCACTACCTTTACCACTTTTATATCCTTCTGTTATTTCTACCCCTCACATAGACGTGAGCCATGTGATATTTTAATTACTAAACCAATATTAGTGAGCATGATAAAAAAATATCCATTAATTAAATTATACAAACTGTATTTTAGATTTTAGAATAAATGATTTTATTACCTTATTTTAAGTTAATATTATCTTGGAGACATTCAAATATATGTTATGATTTATTTTTGTAATTAACTCTTTAAAATCTCACTTAAATCGAACTTGTTACAGTAACATTGGATATTTAATTTTGCCTCTCACCTTTTCCCCATTTTAATAATTAAATAAAAAAAGTTTTAAATGAAAAATATTCTGATGTAAGACATTATGGAAAGCCTTCTCTGAGTCTATCATTCAATCCATTCATGTGTTTAATGTATTCATAGATTTTTGTGTTAAAAGCCTTTCATATAAGGAATCCCATGAGATCTCCACTATTCAAATATTCATTTGTGTTTTGAATAAAATTTCATTCTGTGCTCTTATTCTGTGCTCAAAAATGATGACAACACTTCTGTCGTGATATAAATTAATTTATTTTTGAATCAGAGATTATAAAAACCCATTATTGAAAAAACAAAGAAAAAATCGTTTGAAAGAAAAATCAATTTGTCAAAAGTCAAACAAAAAGTTATAACCAAGGACAACTATTTCCATTAACTAAGCAAAAATCCAATTCCATCATTTTATATGATAGAATACCTTGATGCGTTTTTCTTGTGGTTGATCCGCTGAGATCAGGCGAAATCTGATTTCGTTAAAAGCATTTCTTGAAAGATGAAAATATCACTCAACCGAATCAAAAGTCTATTCTATTTGTCTTTAATACTAAAATATTTATTGTAAATGAATTTATTTCGAACTCTTTTCTTCAAATATTAATAAAATAATATGAGAAAGCTAACAATACTCTTAAATTTTAACTAATATTTTACATAGACATTTTTGCTATGGAGGAGTGCCCAAGCTTGACAGCTCTAGGGGAGGGGTCTAGTGGTAGTTTTTCCAAAATTGATTAAGGGTGAAATATTAAACTTTGACAAAATTTTAGGGGGCTCAAAACTTGTCGGATTTGATTGATAATTTTTCGAGCTAGAGGGGAGTAAGAAGTCTACCCCTTCCCTTGGTCACCCCTAGCTATGTCATTCTATAAAATATAAGTATTTATTAAACCTAATACTTTTCCTAGATTATTTATGAAGAATAAATGATTAGTAAATTATTAATTAAAATTTAATAATGAACTGTTCATCTAAATGATAAGTGATTTGCAGACTGTAACTTTGCCTTGATGAAATTCTTTAATTTATCACAAAACCATATACAGTCAGACCCCGATTTATGTCAACTGACGTGGCTTTCAAAAACATTGATCTATATCGAGTTTTGACTTAAATCGAAAATGAGGTAAAACTACTCAAAACTGAAACACTTTAGCTTAAATCTAAATGGCTTATTTGTTTCGAAACTTAAACACGTTGGAGTGATCCCTTGGTCATTGTGATGATCACGATAGCCAGTCTTACATCTATATTGTGGCCTCAATGGGTTTGAATTGGATGTACATAGGGCCTTTTTCCAAGATATTTAACAAT
>JAQGCS010001917.1:0-11807 GCA_034702105.1 Fuscozetes fuscipes | reverse complement strand
AAAATTTTTACCGTTAACTCCGACTTTTTCCCCCCGTATTTTCAAAATGGATTTTACCCAACTTGCGGTATGATTTGGGCGGTGTGAAGGGTATCAGAGTGATCAGGGAGGCGAGGGCTACAAAGTATATTGTGGATTTCATCTGACACATTGCCAGCGTACAACCGTTGATCTTGGTATTTATCATCGAACTAGATAAGCTATTAAACACATTATATAACATAATTATATATATTTAGAACATTTTTTATCCAAGTTTAATTAATAAGAAAAATAGTGTGTATAATCATCTATGGATATATTGTTACTATGTTGTCCAATTATTCTGATAAGATATGTTATTATGGTTAACTAAATTGTCAAACATATTACGTCAATGATTAGAGAATTTATTTGAGCAAAAATAACCTTGTAACAAATTTATAAAGAAATACTCCCCTTTTGTTGTATCGAAAAAATACAATTATATTGATTTCAATTTAATTGAATTAATTAATTAAAAAATTACTTATTATTATGTCTTTAAGTAAAGAATTGTATTTAACAAGTTCATTTGAAAGACAGTCATTTAGTGAACGCATTTGCGATGATTTGTGTGAAGAGATTCTAAAGTATTTGTCACTCGAAGACAAACTCAGACTCGAATGTGTGTCCAAACAGTTCCAGAGGACTATATTCAAGACACAAAAGACTGTAATTTTCAACTTACAAGAGTATCGCGCAATAGTTGAACATAGCAAATTACTTGATAAGGGTCATGGTAATAACCGAATGAAGAGTTTTCGATACCTTCTAAGGAGATTCTCAATCAATGAAATTAATTTCACTGGTGCTAATTGGTATAGAAGGTTATCAGGGACAGATCTTCAAAAATATCACCTATTTATTGAAGCCATAATCAAATACTGCAATAATTTGACTCATTTTAATGGATTCCTCGATGAGATGAAAGAAAAGAACCGCAAAATGTTGATAGATAAAATTGGATCTAATTTAGTTTGTGGTGATTTTAGTTACTGTCATTTAACAGAAATGTACTTGCCATTGCTCAGGGCATCTTCTAATATCAAGAATTTGATTCTGTATCAATTTGCACCTGAGTTATCTCTAATTAGTTTTAAAAAGCTGAAGAGTTTTCAACTGAACCGTTTGTTTATTGAATACCTTGATCCTCTCAAAATGTTTATTGAGCGGAACAAAGAGAGCATCAAATTCTTAAGTTTAACTGGATTTGAGTTAAGAGAAAATAATCATGTTCAACTTTTAATAAAAATTATACCCTTGTTATCAAATTTGGTTCACCTGGATATTCGTTTACAAAAGAACATTCCATTTGACCAGCATTTTAGGCAGATTGCAGTCAATTGTACTAGATTAAAAAGTATCAAACTCCGCTATTTAATGGATCAAAAAGTTACTGGCACCTTTGACCAAATATTATCTCCTCTTAAACAGTTTAAACAATTGAAGCGTTTGGATATCGATTTCTTCAATTATCTATCAACTGAAGAGTCGTTAGAAAATATTAAAATGGCCTCGTTCCAAAAGTTGGAAGGCTTTGAAAGGTTGACTCATTTAACTTTAAACTTTCCACCAATTGACAAGGACGATTGGGTGTATGAAATAATACTGGTTGGATTATATACCAGTTTACCAAGACTACAGTATTTGAATTTGAACGTGCAAATCAAAGTTACTGAATGGACTGGTCATGTGCTGAGCCGTTTGACACGACTCCAGCAAATTAAGCTCAATATATTTAATCAACCGATTCATGACTTTATAAGAGCAAAACTAATTAAAAATTGCCCTAAAATTATAAAAATTGAACTTTGAAACAATTAGACTCTTATAATGCGATCCATGGTCAATCATATATTTATTCAAATATTAAACTCATTTTATCAATAAGAAATCTGTGTATTTAATCTATATACAGTATAACTTCCCAGTTGTGTTGTGAAATTTTCACCTAAAATCACCTAACAACAGGGGACTTCACAACAGGGAGAGCTTTTTAACATTGGTCCTATGGATGTTCTGTCAAATGAAGGTGGTAAAAGGAGTACACAACAGGGAGATATAAAAATATTACAGCATAGAGATCCGCAACTGGGAAGTTATACTGGATTTTCTTTATGTCATCCACTCCCGTCAAAAACTCCATGTTTACACCCTGAAGGAAAACCTAGGATCCCTTTTGACGCGTTGAGGCTTGACTTTCCTGATCATTCCTTGCAATTGAACTTGCTAAAGATTAATTGCCCTCTAAAACGAATATTTCAATGTACAATTAATAACTTTTCAAGTTTACTTTTTGACATGTTTTTAGTTGAACTTGAAATTGAACTTTGCTAGAACATATTTCAATTAAATCAATTAATATTTGTTTTGTAGAATTGCATGATTACTTTTATTTCAAACCCTATAATAATGAATTATGTTCTCAAAGAGTTTCAAGGATAAAAAAAATATATTCAACTAATTTTTTTTATTTGACTAGAAAAAAGACCTTGTTCATACAAAAAATCACATATAAACGCCCATCCCCCTACAATATGTTTTGGCCCCCTTTTTGAACACTTCCATCGCATCTTTGGGCGATAAAAGTAAACTGATATCTAGGTTATCAGCGATTAACATTTCAGCCGTTTGGGTGGTCACGTAAGAATAACCAAGCGCAGATGAGCATTTCTTCAGGAAAAGTTCGCTAATGAAAACCAGCTTAAAGTAAACGTATTTGCCCTGAAGTGGACCATAGAGTGGCATAAATATGGCCTCGGCTCTGGTCATTGCTATATCAAAAGCAATATTATCATGATAAGAATTAAACTATAAAAATAATCAAGTATAAAATTAGAATGAATAATATAAAATATTAATCAATGAGCCAGCAATCAGAGACTAAGTTCAACTTACTTCCAGCTGGCCAAAGATTGCCGACCAAGAACCTCAGTCCATGCACAGCCTTCTCTCCATTAGGTTTAGTCATTACGAGGTCTGAGCCCTGATTTACATTTGAATAAAAGCTGCAAAACTCATCGCGAGTCCAGTTTTCCACCAGGGAATAGTTTCCGACGTCTTTACCCTCACATTCGTCATATTGTGTTACACCAAAGCACCAAGCTTTCTTTTCTATTATGTTACATCAGTAATAAATGATTATTAATTTAAGATAAGCTAGATAAATTGCTTGCCTTTTCCATGAGCCCTTTGAACCAAGGTAGTATCTAAGATAAATATTAAATTTTGGTTTAACTAGATAATTTTGGTATAATTTTACCGATGAGTAAGCAAGTTAATATTAGGTAGAAAATCATTTTCAAATTAAATGAATGTGTGCGGCTCTTCAAATGAACTAACTTGATGATATGAACTTTTGTATTTTATATATTGAAAATACAGCTTGAAAAAACTAATTAGTCATTTTTAAAAATGTTCATGTTCACCAGATTTTCTAAATATCATCCCTTCAACAAGAACAGTCTATGCTATGCTTGATCAAGGTCAATGATCTTACTATTCAATGGAAGTTAATGACTCAAATTGGTAATAGCTAGTTAAGTTTATTGACTTATAAAAATGTGAGAAGAACACAAATTTATATCTACCTTGCTTATATTAGAAATCAAGCACGTAAACCATTTAAATTTTTATTTATATTGATTATATAATGAGGCAGATAATTAATGTCTAGTTTTTGTCAAGGCTATCTCATTCATGACTTGTAGATATTGAAGCTCGATAAATCCAAATCTGATTAATACAAATGACTCTTATCACTCAAATCATATTAGCAAGTTCATTTGTTAAATTGTTGATAATTATTTCACTAAACAACTCAATTGAAAAGCTGTTGGAAGTTATTGAAGCAAAATAAACATTTCGTATGAATGAAGTGATTTGTTTGAGTCAAATGAGTTATTAATAATTATTAAACACATTTTAAATGTATTTTAATAAACACTTTACGGGAAAAACACTTTGAATTCAAGGCATTGTTTATGCGTTTGAGAAGAGAGAGTACATTCTTGTCTCCTATCGTAAGCTCTTATAAATAGCCTTGGTTAGCGTAAACAGTATGACAGTGCAAACTTGTTTATAATTAGCTATTCTTTGCAAAACCAGATTTAATGATTAAGTGAATATTTAATGAAGGTAGGTGGAATTTGCGAACTACTCTTTTGGTCATTTTAATTGAGTCCTTCTCTTTTTGTTTGTCATTCTGTGAGTTATGAAAATATTTTGATTTCTTTTCAGTGATTTTCATAAATGGTTTTGATTTGATTTTTCAATCGAAGAGAGAGAGAGAGAGAGAGAGAGAGAGAGAGAGAGAGAGAGAGAGAGAGAGAGAGAGAGACTGTTTATGGTTGTTTCTGATTAGTATTAAAAATCGATAACCGGGTTCGTTTGATGTTTTTTAGGGATGGGCTCTATTTATCCACCAAATAATGGAAAGCCATTCAGTTTAGTAAGTCGTGTGAAGTTCTATTTTAGACTTTCACTCAAATTAAAAGCAAAAACAACTCTCTCTCTCTCTCTCTCTCTCTCTCTCTCTCTCTCTCTCTCTCTCTCTCTCTCCATATTTTTTGAAGTCTAACCCAATTCTGTGCTCTGAAATAGGATTTCCATAGAATTGATTGAAAGACTTTCTCTAATCAAGACTTCAGATATGGATTAAGTGAATCAACAAAATTCTTGAGATAAGTGCCCAAACAGTTCCCACTGATTATAAACAGTTTGCACAACATTTGGTGGTCTGTGCTCTACAAGTGTTGCCTTTATATACAATTTAGTCATTGATTTACGCGAAGGAAAAGTGTTTTAATCAAAACCAGTGCTCAGAATATGTTTACAACTAATTAAATGTTAAGTTTTCTTTTTTGAGTTTATTTATAATTTTTTTCTTCGCTGATATTTTGTGTCGAATGAAAAGTAGGCTTTCCTTCTGAGCGAGCAGTATGTCCAACAACTGCCTACCGTTCCTCAAATGGACACATCTGACCATATGCTCGTTGGCCACCATATTGTGTGTAGTATTAGTATGTTTTGCATCATTGGACGACCAGCAGAGCAGTGAAACCCGGCTCACTGTACAGATAGTGGCCGGGGTCGGTATCCTGTGCTCATTATTGGGTGTTTTGGGCGCTTTTAAGCAGCATTTCTGCATATTTCTGGTCTACTATTTATATATGTTTTTCAACGTACTGTTCGGCATCAGAACAGCTGTCCTCGACATCAGGTACTGGTTCTACCCTGTCGTCTGTTTCTTCTTCTTCATCTTGGCCACACTCTTTCTCATTTATTTGCGACGACCAAGGAGTCAGACATCCGGTGGCGGAAAGATTGAGAAAAATAAGGCAGAAGTTGACCAGAATTTCAATCGGCTCTTGGATGAGTACTCTGGACCTAAATCTGATGTTCAAATGAAGTACATTGATGAAGACTGATTTGTTCTAGCTAGAGTTATGTTTTGCATTGTTCCTATTTTCAGAAAGAAAATCTGATTTTAATTTTAAATGATTCTATAAAAATACCTTATGCATTTAATTTAATTATTTTGTTTCAAATTCTTACTAGTTTATTAATATTTACACCTTAAGATTGTTACCAGGGTAATCAAAATAAATAATAAGATACAGTTACTTAAGGATCAAATGTTGTATATTTCTAAATGCAGCTAGACTTGTATATTAAAAACCACCTGTTCTACTACCTTGGTTACGCTTCTTAATAATCTATTTATCTATAAATCTCTTATAATTTACTTAACTCTTATTCAATTTGTATAAAAATGATGTAAACGAACAAAAATTATTACTTCTTTTCTCAAATTTATTAAATTATTAATTATTAAAATATATGCGAATAAAAATAATTATCGTTTTACCCACATTTGGGTATAGCTGAGGTTGGTCATTTCTAAAAAGCCTCTACCGTCAGGTGAGGTCTAAAAAATAGATTCATAAGCTTATTTATAGATGCTTGACTATAAATTCTTTCTTCTAGGCGACATAATTTGCTTGTGAAATGTTTTACATTTGCATTCCTATAACTTAGCAAGTATGATAACAAATATTTATCCCTTTTATGTTTGACAGATAATATATTAAGATATCGATATATGTGTATAGTCTTTATAAATAAAATATATAAAATTATAGTATTGTTCATTTCAGTCGCATTTTATTAAATTTGTTGATAATATTACAAGAACATTATTTAATATGTTTCTACCCATCACAAATAATTTAAATGGAAGTATATACTATTGATCAGTCAAACAGTGATTTTACGTTCATTGTTGAAGGAAAAAGAATACACTCGCTCAAATTGTTGTTATCCCTCAAAAGTAATATCTTTCGCGAAATATTCTTCAAATACGAACGTGAGATAATTGTAACTGGCTTCAAATTTGATGCCTTCAAAGCAATGATCCACTTTTTGCACCATGATGAACTTGATTTGGCAAAATTGATAACAAGAGAGTTAACAAGAGAAGAAGATGAACAATCACAGATTAATTTTGGACGTGGACTTGTTTCGCAAGGGAAACTTACCAAGAAAGATTACTCATTAGCTATTGATTTACTGAAATGTGGACAAACGTTTGCGTTGACCAGGCTCTACAAACGAATTGAAAAATTTCTCATTTCATCAGTAGCAATGGAAACATTTCAAGAATTGCTTGCTTATTCCAAAGATTATAATCTTTCTGCTCTTGGAGAAAGCATCAAAAAGTTAATTGCTGACAAGAAAGATGAAATAATTAATTCCAGCTCCATAAACTTAATACAAGTAAATGCTTTGACTGATAATTACCTTACCAAGATAATACACGAGGAATATTTGAAAATGAAGGAATTCATAACTGGTAGTTCAAGACAAATAATTGTTGTCAGTGGTAAAAGGTACAGGAAAAACAATTATTATACAGATAGTAATGGTGACAGAAGATGTACCTTGACCATTCTTTCAGAATAATTATTTTGTTTGTTTTTCATTTATTTTTATTAAAATACAACCGACTATTAAAATATTTGAACTGAAAAATAATTTAAATTATGAAACTTCACAATTTGATAGTTCATTTTCAGAGATGTTACGGGTGTCTCCTCAACAGTAAATATATAAAATGTGCAGTCACACTGTTTCGTCTATTTTTTATCAACCTTTTACACCTCCCGACCTGGTTGATGAATATGGAGCTAGAGTGTAGTCTCAAATTAATCAATGTAAATAATAATGGCAAAATGTTTAATTTTCATCAAGAAAGTCTGTAACTTTTAATTGTCAAGCAAAACTCTGTGTTATAAATTTTATGAATTAATAATTAGAGTATTTACACGTACCTATTTGACATTAATAACAAGTTTAATACTTCTCCCCTACTAATGATTTAACATCAGTGTTCATTTTCTTTTAAATCGGTTCATATACTGGTTTTATATTGCTCATGTGAGCTACAACACATGCTTAGTATTGTACCTTGGTCAAACCTCTTAACAAACCATTTGACTATATTTTCTTATCATTTATTTACCTCTCCTTCTCTACCATTGCGTGAAAAGAATATTACATTTTTTGTTTGAAAGAAAATTTATTTTATCGTTTCTTATCTCAAATTGAATTGAATTTATTATTTGGTATAATATCTAACAAATAAAAGTTCTTTTTTGTCGAAAACAATGATTGAGAGAATGATTAACAAGAATTCAATTTGGAAAAAGTGGACCCTTTTGGGCGCCACAATAATTGGCATTTTATCCACGGTCATTATAGCAGGAGTAGCAATAGTTATCGTGGACAGTATCGCTTGTAGCGATCTTAATGAAGAGCACCTAGCTATTGACACTACCATAGCAGCAAAGGTAAGCATTTTGGAACTGATCTACTGATAAGATACTATCTTGTAAATATGATAACATAAGAAATGAGGGGATTATTGAGCTTGATATTCAATTCATAAATTATAAAAGGAATTAGTAATTAATCAAGATTATTTACTCATAGAGTTCTGCCAAGATAATGATCTGCGTCTCAGCACTTGTTTCGATTTCTATGGATTTGTTGTCATTTTTCGGTGGATTCAAACAAAGCTATTTCATGAGTCTATCGTATGCTATGTTTTTGTTACTCATTCTGTTTGGAAGTGTGTTAATTGGATACCGTAACCAGTGCTGGGTCATTACAATTCTTCACGTTTTTATCATGGGATTGGCGTATGATCTGAGGATAATAAGGAATAAGGCATTTTCATCAAAGCAATTCTGCTCAACATGCAAAGAAAAAGCACATCCACTCCTACATGTTGTCCATTGCAATCAATCACATAATGCACCCTCCCCAATCCCTGACTATCATTTAAATTTGCAAGAGCCTGAGTGGCTCAGAAAGAGTGGCAGTAATTCATGTCTCCCAGCATATATTGATATAAAAACTAAATAATTAATTTATCTATTAAATTGCCCTCAATTATTTACATTTTATAATTGTTACTGGTTATTAATAAAATCTTTAATTATTCATTTAAAATCTAAGATCACGTAAATATTTTGTGTAAACTAGCTAAGAAATAAGTATCATTAACCGAATTGTGTCACCTTTTTCATCATATAGTCTTGTCACTATAACCAGGGAAACACCCTCATATTGATTTCTGCACAGGTAGTACCAATAGAATTAAGGAATATCCTCTTATCTTATTCTGGATAGGTAACTTCTATTGAAAATAGAAAAAACTTGAAATATCATTAAAGTAAATTGAATTTTTGAAGAACAATCATCTAGAAAATCTATTAGTCACAATACCTTAATTATTTAAAATAGAAAACCCATTATGTTATATGCAAGGTAATTATTGAGATCGAATTATGTTTTCAGATCATTAGATCATTCTCTATTAATCGAAAAACAATCGTATCTTACAAAATTCAAGCGTTTTCCTTCCACCTAGCTAATATAATATTCAAATTACTTTTTGAAATAAAATCATTAAGCAAGGTATAAAAGCTGTGTTATACTCTAACTTGACAACGAAATTTTGGATGTCTTATGATAGAGAATTTCAAAATGAAGTGGATATTTATTCAAATTGAGAAAGTTCTGTTTAGTACACGAATGGCATATCTGTTGGCAATAATCGGTTGTATTTACCAATTCTGGGATTTGACCGAAGCATACCTGCAATATGAGATCACCATTGATATCAGGGCAGAAAAAGGTCACAAATTCAATACAAGATTTGTGCCCTCGATTACAGTTTGTGGTAATCCTCGCCATCAGCGCCATATAATTCGACTAAAATCTGTCATTTGGTTGAAAAGTTCGTTTACATGCATGTTAATTAGTGTCGAAGGAAAAACTTTATTTTGCGATAAAGTTGGACCTGTTTATATTCGCCGAAGGTCTAACCTGGCATGCCTCACATTTATAAACAACGTGAGTACAGATATAATATTTGCACATCCACTTTTTGGAATTAGAATCGATAATATGAAGAAGGTTGATGTCACTTTCCACCCAAGAAATACACCATCACATTTTGCCAATTCACATTTTGAAGTGAACGACGACCCTGCTGTTTATCATACGACATATGATATGACATTCCATTCACTTTTGCCATATCCTTATAAAACCAATTGTTATGACTACACACAAGCGGGCGGTAGGCATAAGTCACGGGAAGACTGTATGTTTGAAATCATGCAACAATTGGAATTTGAAAAATGTCATAGAAACTATTATTGGTCTATAGACCTGCTTTATGACAAAGATCATAATTTAATACATAGAATATTCAATGAGAATGAAAATAATTGTTCTGTTAAATTAGAAAAAGTTAAACTTTTTAATAAGTGCAAGGAAGATTGCAGAAAGTTTGAAACAAAATATAGCTTTTTAAAAGCCAAAATAAAATTACCCACCAAAATGGTATCCGTGTTAATTCAGGATAACTATCAAATGCACTATATATATCGCCCTAAAATGAATCTAGTTGATTATCTGTCCGCTTCTGGTGGACTAATCTCAATGTGGTTAGGATTTTGTGTCTTTTCCATCAAAGAATACCTATTCATAAAATTAATCCTGTTCCTTTCTCATATTCCTCTCTTATCAACGTTTGTAAGTTTATCTGAATTTTTGAGAAATAAATTCCCTAGCTATAATATAGCAAAGCTCATCCCATTTATAATATCATTTGTCTTAATGATAATACAACTTAAATCCATTGTTGAAAATTATTTAGAGGGCAATATTGTAGTTAAGATCAATATCGAGGAAAATCTCAAAATTCCTGGTCTAAGCTTACAAATAGAACCTGCATTTGCATTCACAAGATTTAACTTGTTTGAAAAATATTATCCAAATATAACATCAGATTATGAAGATTTCAAAAATAAACAAAATAGTTGGGATGTATTTGCCATATATTATAGATTTATAGACCCAAAGAAAATTGATTTATTGATCAAACACGGTCTAGGTGCATTTAGAGAAACAGTATTCGATTTTGTGAATAATGTTATTGACTGCTATTTTCTATTCGAGGATAACTCACAAATAAAGTGCCCTGATAACCAACCAGAACCAATGTTATTGTTAAGTGAAAAACAAAATATTCTGATTGATTTAAATTATTTTTTCGATTTACCAGAACACTTTCAAAATAAAATTTCAAAAGCCCTTAAAGATAATCGTCTTAGTAAAATTGTGATCATGTCAAATTTCACTGAAATTAACAATTTAGAACTTCAGTATAATTCCAAACGAGTTCTGTATTATTCAATAAGCGATCTTGTAGATTTCAATTCAGAAATCGATATAAAATTTTCGACTCGAGTTGCAAGAACGCAATCCATTGACCTTGGTGCTGGCTCAATTGATTGCCAAGGAAAAATTCAAGAAGCAAAAAATCTGTTCATATCCAATTTTGCTGAAAACTGTTATATCGATTGTTTATATAAATTATTACAAAATGACCTCGGTCTTAACTGTTTACCTATAATTAGTTTGTCAAGATCAATTGATTCTGGCAAATTATGGCCAATTCGCTTTGAAAAAGATATAAAACGTTTTAATTATAAGTTTTGCGAAAAAGATGTGCTTGCTAATTTCAAACTCAATAAATCAATAATACATAAATGTTATAGGAATTGTGAAAGGTCATGTGAAATTCAATTCATAGATAGAGGAATAAACACAATTCGCGAAAATTTAAACTACAGTCAAATCAATTTAATACCGAAATACATATACGAACCGCAACTTAAGGAAGAAATTGTAATGAAATGGACTCAACTGCTATACGATTGCGGCGGAACTATCGGGATGTGGATCGGATGGTCTGCCCTATCCTTATATACTCTAGTTATTTATATAATCATTGTCTCGATAAAAATTTCTAGATTTATCATATTAGTTTATATTTATTTAAAAAGAATTATTTGTTTACCACTAAGATATATAAATGAAATCATCCTGGTTATTGCTATGTATATGAATAATCTGTATGAAACGGGCTTTTTTGACATGAATTAATCGTAAGAAAATCATTAACCAAGTTACAATTATTAATAAATCTTAATCTTTTGAAAGCAAAATGGGTTCCATATTGATTTAAAGTTTCATATTTAAAATAAATTCTATTAGCTAAAAAGATATTTAAAGTTCACCTGGTCACATGTAAAGAGGCTTTTTCACTCTATTGTAGACATCCGCTTGGTAACATAAAATATTTCAATGTTGAGAACTTCCTTTTAATGTTTGTATAAACAATAACTGTATTGCTTTGCATTGAATGT
>JAQGCS010001916.1:0-11808 GCA_034702105.1 Fuscozetes fuscipes | reverse complement strand
TTTTTTACACGAAGGGTCCCCCCTTTGAGTTTTTTCTGGGTCTCCAAAATTTCGAGGGGGGGGGGGAGATAATTTTTCCTAAAAATTTGCCGCCTCGCGTTCGCGGGGGGAGGGGTCCGATTTGCATCAAATCTAGGGGGTCTCGTCGGAACCAAAAACTAGAGGGGTATTTGGGCTATACCCCCTTCGGCACCCCTGATAAGTTATAAAGTAGGTTATATGACGTAATGCCAGATGAAAACAAGTCATATGAGAATTTATAAACATCTTGCTCATAAACGTGATTCTATTAATATAAGTTCAGTGCTTAAAATAACTTTTCTATTTTATGCTATATTTTCATAATTTGATTTCATATTCTTTTGTTTCGAAGAACTCAACAAATTTCGTTCGCAAATCAGTAACCAATGAAACCTTTTTAAGAAATAATCACTGAAGTGATAAAAGCGACATTTACCAAGGTTTCAAAATTTATTTTCACGCTTGAGTTGATTTATCCGTTGATTTGATCAGGATAGTGAGCAAGAAAAAACTGATCTTTATATTTGATGATTCGAAACTCATAAAACCTAAAAGTATTTTGAAGCACATGTAGTGTATCTCATCACCAGTTGTGTCGACTATTGAGCAGATGGAAGACTACATTGTGAGGGTATGGCGTTTGTCTTTCGATTCCATTGAGTCCTCTGCAGCCAATCCTACAGACAAACATAAAATTCAATTCTTCACAATTGGAACACTATTTTTAGAGTAATGTTTGGCTCTGAATAGACAGTAATACAAAGGTTTGCAAATAATAATAATAAGTAAATTCGTTATGTATTTCAATAAATTAATAATTGAATTGAAAGGCATTCGTTTGCGTTACACATAAAATCAATTTTATTATATTTTCTATCATTCCTTAATTGATTATCAAAAATAATTTTGCGAATACTTTGTATATAATATTTGAATATATATTAAAATAAGAATTTAATAAAATAAATTATTTATTTTCTAATTTTATAGAATTTTCGAAATCAAGTGAAAATTGAGCTAACTTATAAGTTATAATCAGGGGTTGGCAAGGGGGTATTTCTACTGGGATATGAAGGGATGCTCGGATCAACAAAATAACAATTTTACCGAACTCTGGACATCAAATAAGTGACCAAAGATTTCCGTAAATTTTGGAAAACCTAAATTTTTAAAAGCTACCCCCTAGACCCCCTAGAAATTTTAGGTCTTCAGACAACGGGTTAGATCCTCTGGAGCCTTTAGCTTAGGCATCTCTGGTTTAGGGGAAAGATACGCAAGATCACTACAGGGTTCTTTAATGTTAATTAAAATATTGCACTGACTAAGTTACATTATCTTATCATTATGTAATCTTTGATGGGTTATTTTCAGACCTGTGGAAGGTTTTCAGCTCTAGGGGAGGGTTAGGTCAGCGGTAGATAAGTAGGGGTTAAACTAGAGTATGGTGACATCTCAAACTGACCATAGAGAAATTGCATTAAAACCATTTACTGGAAAACAAAATTGAGCTCTCATTTTCAAATCTGCATTTATTTGTTTACTTTTGGTTCTAGCAAATAGACTTATCTGTAAGAGAGATTTCTACTCATATATATATCATTTTAAAAATTGAGGTACAAGTTCATTTCAAAATTGTATTCAAATTTAGTAATGGGTTCTAAACTAATAAAAAAGTAATCTTTTTCATGCATTTACTGCAATTTCTCTATGTTCAGTTTGAGATGTCACCATACTCTATTGAATGCAATGTTTGCATTCAATAAATTGAGTCAATATCATTGAATTAATAGAAAAATGACATTTTATAATTTTGCGCCACAACTGAAAAAATAATTTGTTAATTTGTTAGCTTAGGATGAGTTTTGTTTGATGAAAATATCCTCGACCATATATAATATTATGGACATAATCGGTTGTGCGCAAAGTAAATGCCGAGGGTCTGTATGTCACTGACCTCGCAATGGATTCCTTAAGTTCTTTGACTACAAAAATCTGATGAATTCAAAGCAATATATTGCACATAATTTTTGTCTCATAATAGCATTCGTGGAAAGGGTTTGGATACGGACTCATATTATACAAATTGTTGACAAATTTCATTTGAATTTTGCATATTTCTCATAATTTGAGTTCAATCGATAAGAAATGTGGTCATTCTGTGACCCTTTTTCAAAATCTAATGCAATTGTAGTAATTATTTCATTAATAAAATATTCACAGTTTTTCATTGGTTTTTATGAATCACTGAAATGTGATTTGAAACGATTTAGATTAACAATTATTTCAGATAATTAATGGAATACAAAAATACCCTCGGTCATTTCTAACGAGTTTTTTTTGTTGTTCAAATTAAGGAAACTTCAATATTGCTTAGGAAGTGATGAAGTGATGCACAGAAATGAGTAAAACACAGGACTTGTAGTGAAAAGAAAGCAAATAATTTGAAGCAGTAATCAAATACTTAAGTCACACATCATTTGGCGGTAATTGTATTGAATTGCATTCAAAGCCAACATTTCTATAAATTGAGTCAATATTATTGAATATCTGGACTCAAATGCAGACCATTTCTAGCTTTAGGAAAGTTGTGACCACTTCTGGGGTTATATTCGGTTCAAGTATTGGTTTATATTATGCATTGAAATCATCGGTCAGTGCGTCAGACCTGGAACTACACGTTCCTCACTATCCCTGGTCTCACTCGGGATTTCTCAAATCTTTTGACCACAAAGGGTTTGATAAATTGAATCTTTCAAATCAATTGATTGCAAAAAATATTTGTCTCTGAATAGCATTCGTCGGGGGTTTGAGGTATACAAACAGGTGTGCGCCGCCTGTCATAGCATGAAATATGTGGCCTATCGGGAATTGGTCGGTGTTTCGCACACCAAAGAAGAAGCTGCTGCAGAGGCCGCACAGATTCAAGTCCAGGATGGTCCTAACGATGACGGAAAGATGTTTATGAGACCTGGAAAACTATATGACTATTTCCCGTCCCCCTATCCTAACGAAGAGGCGGCAAAGAAGGCCAACAATAGTGCCATTCCTCCCGATCTCACACTAATAGTATTAGGACGACACGGAAATGAGGACTATATCTTCTCTTTATTGACCGGCTTTCGTGAGGCACCGGCGGGAGTGAAGCCACCGGATGGCACTCATTTCAACCCTTACTTTCCCGGGGGATCCCTTTCGTAATAATACATCTTTTAATGACTTTAAAAATATTTGAATTGAATGTACACAGAATGGCGGCGCCGTTAGCTGATGGCGGTATTGAGTATTCAGACGGGACTAAGGCTACTGTTTCTCAAATGGCCAAAGATGTGGTCACATTTCTGAGTTGGGCCGCACAACCAGAACATGACGCGCGCAAAAAAATGTCAATCGATGTAAGCTCAAATATTTGTAAAAAATTAACGAAATTCTCTTTAAATGACACTTCTTTGATAACAGAGTTTATTAATTCTGGGTCCGTTACTTCTTCTCGTTTTCTATTGGAAACGGAATATGTGGTCGTCATTAAAGTCCAGGAAAATTATTTTCTATTCTAAACAGAATAATAAAATGAATACTAAAACATGATTTGAATGTTCGCCAATTAATGACTCATTTTATTATTTTAATTAAATTACATATCATTCGAAGCAATACTTACTTTGAAAATAAGTTAACAATAAATTAAATTAAATTTTTCTAACTTTCATTCTATTCTCGTTCATTCATTAAATTCAAGGCATAACTGTTGAAAGACTAATGCAATGCATAAGAATTGTATTGTTTTGGAATAGAATTAGTTTCCATGACATCTCTCAGACAACCCTCGCATTCAATCAATTGTTTTATTGATGTCTAAACTCAATAACAGTTTAGTTTTCTCATAATTATCAGAGTATTTGTTTTGAACAACAATGAGATTTAAGACATACGTTCCGCCAGAACTCATTCATAAAGATTTTGTGAGTTGTGTCGGTTGGATCAACACTGAAGAAGTACTATCCTGTGGTGACGACCATCAGTTGCTTCTATGGAATGTTTCACTACACGAGTCGACAAAATTAACGGAATTACCGAAGGATTTGTTTGCAACAGACCTTCACTGTTGCCCCAAATCAAGTCAACAGAAGACTTCAGATTTGATAGTTATGGGCGCTTCTGATGGTAAGTATCACTTCATTTCACGCTCTGGTAAAATCGAAAAATCAGTGGAGGCTCACACTGGGGCTGTACTGACCGTCAGATGGTGTCACGATGGTTCAGCTCTAGCTAGTGCTGGCGAAGATGGGCTTGTTAAAGTATGGTCCAAGAGTGGAATGTTGCGATCCACTCTCTCCTCCAGTCCAGTGCCCACATATTGTATTTCATGGTCGCCCAAAAATGATCAAATTCTTTACACATTCGATAAAAATTTAATAATAAAGCCATTGGCCCCCAATTCCAAGCCTATAGAGTGGAAGGCCCATGATGGAGTTATTCTCAAAGTTGACTGGAATTCCACAAATGATTTGATTGTATCGGGAGCTGAAGATCGTAGATATAAGGTATGGGATTCATTGGGAAGAGTTTTATTTACGAGCGCTGCGCATGAATTTCCAATCACATCGTTGGCCTGGGCTCCAGACGGGTCTGTTTTCGCCATTGGGTCGTATAATACTTTGAAACTGTGCGACAAATTCGGGTGGTCACATTCACTCGACAAACCACACATTCAAAGCCTGTTTGGTCTGAGCTGGTCAAGTGACTCGACGCAAATAGCAGGTGCCTGCGCTAATGGCAACGTTATATTCTCGCACGTCATTGAAAAGAGAGTCGAATGGAAATCATATGAAATCGAAGTTTTGGGCCGAAAGAACATTCACGTCAAGAATGTGACCACAGGTGTTGAGGAAGTTCTCGACTTCAGAGACTTTGTCATCAAATTGTCGTTTGAATTCAATCATCTGATTGTCATAACTACCAATCAGTGCTTTATTTATAAGACTAATAACTGGACGGCTCCGCATAATTTGGAAATGAAGCAGAGCACAGTCAGTCTTATTCTGCAGAGCGATAAACACTTTATACTAATCGACAGCACAAATGTCGGACTTTACTCTTATGAGGGAAGACTACTTTTGAACATCAAATGGGTTGGAATGAGAATCGAGTCTCTAAACTCCGAGACTATTAGGTTTGCACTCAATTTGTTGAGTCGTTTTCGTAACCATTTATACATTTTCTTTGGTTTGCCGTAAAGTCTAAGCAGTGATACGATTGCTGTAAGAGATGCCAATGACCTCAAAGTGATTCATTTCTTGGACACAATTAGTGGCAAATTGACTAACGAAGGCGTCAATTCAGTCAAACATAAATTGGATATAACTTGTGTCGCACTCAACCATTTCGGACCAATTAATGAAAGGATTTGTGCGTTCAGTGATAAAAACGCTGACATATACTTAAGTCTGGTCCGTTCGACCCACACAACCATTTTTCAAACAATCAAATTGGTTTCCATGGTCAAATGCTTCATTTGGAACAGTGATTCCAACATTTTGGCCACAATTCGGGAAAACAATCGGTTGAGTGTTTGGATTTACCCGAGGGTTGCTTTCGTTGACAGCGATTTGCTATCAATAGCTGTTGTGGACAACGATAGTAATGACTTCACTGATAACAGCCCTCAACTCATTAGCTTTTTAAGTAATCGTCTGAGTATTCGTCGCTCTGACGGTTCTCTTATCTCGTCGTCAATCAATCCTTTCGTTAATTTATTGCATTCTTATGTCTCACAAAATCAATGGAATGAAGCGTTAAAATTGTGTCAATTCCTTAAAGATAATTATGATATTCGCGCTCTTTGGGCCGCTTTGGCCGGAATGGCTCTTCATGGACGAATACTTGACATCGCGGAGATGGCATATTCTGCAGTCGATAAAGTCGATAAAGTTATTTATATTCAAAAAATTCAGAGTCTGAGCGACAAAAATGCCAAAAACGCTGAAATTGCTCTCATTTGCGGTAATATAAGAGAAGCCGAAAGTATTCTCATTCAAAACGGATTCATTTTGAGAGCAATTGTACTTCATTTGGAACTTTTCAAATGGGAGAGAGCTCTTGAATTAGCGCTCAGGTATGACAAGGATAACAATTTCGTCGAATTGGTTCAGGCATACAGACAGAGATATCTCGAAAGAGTTGGCAAAAATGAAACACTTTTATCGTTCCGACAAATCTCTAACGATGTAAATATTTTTCTTGTTTTTCAATTACAGCTCATTTGCACTGTCAGTGTTTGATAATATTCACCATAGGCAGTAATGTTAAAATAACCCGGTTATGGTCCCTATGGTTATAATCCCTGATTGCACCAACTATAATAAACTTCAGTGCACTTTTGACCTGGTTATGATCCCTTGTCAATAAAAACTGAAAAAGAAATAGGAATTAAGATAAGGCAAACACTAGGATTAAGATAATACTTCATTCTAAATTTTACATACATGATATTATACACCTAGTTGGTCTCGAAATTCTTAGCTCTGTTTGACGTCAGAGGTTCAGAGTTAAGTATTGTTAAAAGTTAGGTTAATAATACCGTTAATTACAATTAAAAACATTATAAATCTGATCTTCGAATAACCTTTTCATATGATATCTGAGATCCTGAAAATTCTTATATAACACGTAAACTCATTTTGAATGTCATTCACGTATTAATAGATGCACAGGGTGTCAATATAGTGTCAAAGCTTAAAACATAGTGAATGATAGACTGCTTATGTACACTGTCATATTCATATAGATAGTAACATATGAATCAAGGTAAAGAACAGAAACACATATTAACCATGTCCTATTTGTTGGCCATTTTATGTCACTGATTTTATGAATGAACAAATGAAGTTTAATGAATTTTGACATAAATATCAAGTTTATAAGTGCCTCCCTGATTCAAGGTTGTGCATCCCAGATCATTCATATCCATAGAACTCTTACGAATCAGGGATGCCCAAGGAAGGTAGGCTCTCTTACCCCCTAGAGTCGAAAATTTTTGGTTTAGCCCCTTATAACTTTTAAAAATGTAACATTAGAGGTATACCCTCCCAGGCAAATATTTGACCTTATTCCCACCTTTATGTTTTTGCCGCTAAGCGAAGCGAGGCGGCACATTTTTGGCGAAAAACCACCCTCTATACACCCTCTAGAGCCTCTGAGCTTGGGCATCCCTGCTTACGAATCAGTGTTTAGTAAACCCAGAATTTTCTGAAAATTGTTGAAATCTCAAAATTTCTTGGCTTTTTTTGATTTGCTAGTATTCCTTGAAATCATATTTCTTCCTAATTCTATTGAAATCGTTTAAAAATACTCAAAATTAGGAAGATTAATTAATTAATTAGTTGGAATCACTTACATACTCAATTAGTAATAATTGATTGTCTGAGTTAGCTTATGTTGCTAGATACTATTTGTTATAAGTTTAGATTAGTTTTGGCTGTTTATTAACTTTGATTTATAATTTCGTGGAAAGGTTTACATATAAATAGTAATAATAGGAATATTATTGCAAATAATGTTTGTTTAATGTATTATCTATTCACTTCCCTTGATAATGGTTTTGAAGTCTTGCAAATTGCACAGCAAGTTTTTGACACAAATATTCATTTAATTCAATATGTATTTCATTCAAAATTGAGCATTAATTTAGGATTAAATTTGATTTTTGCAGGAACAATTGGCCGATTGGAGCGAATATCAGAATAAAATAGACAATCCTTATGAACACAGAATCACTTCACAAACAAAAAGTGTGCAGAGAAAGTAAATGTAAAATGTGACAATTGCTAACACTAGCGAAATATTCAATCTAAATAAGATAACACTTCATTTGATTTACATATTCTATGATAGGAAGGGATGCCTAAGGTCGACGGTTCTAGGGGGTCTAGCCAGGTGGAAGATTAATAATTTCTAGGGCTAAACCTGTAATGTTAAACTTTGACAAAATTTTAAGGGGGTCACTCATCACGTTTTTGACTCTATAGTGGTAAGAGTACCCCCTTTGTGCATCCCTTATAGGTCTCGAAATTGTTAGCTGTGCTTAACGTTAGGCTCACATTTCTTTGAAACATATTTTATTCGATGAGATTTGACTAATTAGTAATCAAGAAATGAGTCTCTAATTAGTGTTCGTTTAAATTGATATATAATTTATTGAAATTAATTTAATGAAATTAATTTAATGATAAATAATCTCGAATTCAGTGAAAGTGTTTGAAATCAAAATAAATAAATTTGTAATAAAAAACATTAATAAAGAAATTAATTGAAAATAAATATATTTAACAATTATTTATCGCTCTTTTAAACTCTGAATCGCTTTAAAATACATATAAAAACATCAAATATTAAAACAATTTATAAATAGTGTAACAAATTCGTCAATGGGTTAGCATTTTGGCGAAGATGTCGAGCTGTGCGATGCTGTTGGACAGTCGGGCCAATGCGTTCACCAGACATGTGATCTCATGTCGATGTAATTTGAGTTTTTCGATGTCGTTGGACAGTAGTATTTTTAGCGCTGTGCTGAGTCCATGAGTTTGCACTTTTCCCCAAAGTCGGCACTTATCACATGCGACGCAATCCATAATAGTTGTGGTGATATTATGGAAATGCTGAGCGAATTCGTGAGCAACGGTTGGCGGCTGTTGTTTGAATAAAATCGATTCATTGAAATGATATTTGAATTTCCTGTAAAAAGAGTCAAATAAACGATTGAAACCTAAAGAATGAGTGGACTGTCATTACTTGACTGTTTGAAGTAAGTCTTTGATGGCCTCTTTGGTGAGGGACTGGTCGCCACTTGACTGCCAGTTAACTTTGTTTAAGAGATAGGGCTCACTCTTATGCAGAGCTCGCAATTCGATCAAAAAGACGAAAAATAGATTTCGTATGTATTCCGTTTCGCCTAAAATCAAACAAATCATTCAAAACCAAATCAAACGACAAGAGTTGGTATTGGATGGGAAGCCATACCATTAAATCTTTTGACAAATTCATTGACGTTATGACTAAACGAGCCGTCAATCATATGATATAAGGCCGACAAATGTATATTAATAGAGGAGTGGAGTCCAGATATGGCCCTATAGAATATCCTTTCCTCATAACAGAACGAGTCTAATGAAAAAGGATTGCTTTGCTTTTGCAGAAAACAATTTTCTTCATATATCGATCGCCAGATCCGGTGCGATGTCTCTCCACTATAGCCTTCAGTCAGTGAAAACATTTGTCATGAGTTTAATATTTTTAATGATTAATGAGATTTTGAAAAACCTGTAAATCTCTCGGGATTTAGGATCAAATCGTAATACTGGGCGTCCTCTTCGTCGTCTTCAGTGCAGTCAAACAGAGTATTCATGGCCTCGATATGAGTCGACGGTACCGTTCGGTCAATTTGTGACAATTTCTGCTCCGAATCAGAGGGACACTCGTCTTCGCCCTTCTTTTGCTCCAATACTTTACAAAATAAATTTTCAATAATTATTATAAAAAGACATATCAATAGATATTTTGAGCAATTTATTCATTAGTTACCGGCTTTTGATTTAATAGAGTCCGGGAGTTGTGATTCATCGCAATATTGAATACTACAGTCCCTGAAAATTATAAACGAGGAAAACTTGTAATTAAATGTCAAATAAAATTTTGAAACAAATTTGAGGAAAAAAGGTATTAAAATGTGTTTTGAAAAGAACCGAAGGAAATGGTATTTACTTGAGTACACATTTGTGTGCGTCGGGCCATAGAGTGCACCGCCGATGAAGATTGAGTTTTACGAATTTAAAGTAATCCATTCTAACGATTGACTGAATACGAGGACCTAATTGCAAATTATTGAAACTCGATATCTGATCTAATGTCAAATCGTTTGCATTTTGATTATCGATGGGATAGAAGTCATCCAAAGTTAGGCTCCGGATGTTAGACAAGAATACAGCGCACGAACTGAAGTCCGATGTCTTCGGTGGCGACCGAAACGGGTCTTCTGTGGTCTTGGCTTTCGTTGGTTTTGTTTGTATTCTCTGTTTGAGGTCAACGTTGAAAGTATTGGACACGAAATCAAAAGTCTTGGTCTTAAAGGTAGTGAAGTCGACAAATATCACAGGAATTAATCCAATCATTAGAGCGATCAGAGCTATAATGAGTGGTGTTTTCAAAGAACTCGTCTTTTCTGAAGTCATGTCTCTATTGATTGGTTTAATTAAAACATGAAATCAAAACAAAATGTTTTACTAAATATTTAAAGAGTGGTTTCAATTGAAAAGTAGACAAACATTCAGTCATTCTCTCGATTATTACCGGTTTTATTATTATCGCTCAGACTCTTAAAAATGGAAACACGAATACGGTTTCGACAATCATTTACGTCAAATAAATAAACAAATGATAAACCATTGGAGAGCCTTAGAAAGAGAGGCAAACAGAGGGAGGACTCACTTTTATTACACCAATAACTTTATGGGTAGCCGTTAGACAGATGTGTTGTTCTGTGATTGGCAAACCAGCATGATTAACTTATCATCAATTATCTGCTTTCGAATTCCGACAATTTATACACACATATGCAAGGTGTTATGTATGCTCGTTTGTGTTTGTCTACACATCAAATACCATTCAATAGATAATATAAAATATTTCCTTTTGATATACAAAGGGTTTCCAACAAATCTGAACCTCACGTCAAACAACAATTTCGAGGCCTATCATAGAGTTTGTAAAGTTTAGAATATGGTGTTATCTTGATACAAGCGCCTGACCCTTACCTTAATTCCTGCACGTATTTGATACTAAACTCAGAAAAAATTTGAGATTTCTATGAAACACCCTTTATGTCTGTTTTAGTAGACAATTGATGATTTGTAGTCTTAAGTTTATCATGCTGGTTTTGCCAATCACAGAACAACACATCTGTCTACCCATAGATTTATTAGTGTAATAAAAAGGTGTTAAGTCGTAAACACTGCATAACTCTTAACTAATATAATGAAGGAAGGGATGGCCGAGCTGGACATTTAGCCCGGTGGGACACCAAAAACTTCTAGGGGGCATACATGTAATGTTAAACATTAGCAAAATTCTAGGGGTGGAGGGGGTTAAAACTCATTGGATTTAAATGACAATTTTTTTACTCTAGAGAGGGTAAGAGGTAAGAGGTAGACCCCCTTTGACCATCCCTAAATGAAGACATAACTACAACACCGGAACATCCGCCGACAAAACTTATCCTAACGCTGTTTGCTAGTTATTGCTAGTTAACAAATTATAACTTTAGAAAAGGTATCTTATGCACTAATCATAAAAATTAAGTGTTCATGCTCAACACTCCCTCTGAAAGAAAAGAAAAGTTTGATTTTGAAAGATTCATTTTTCTACTTTAGTGTTCAATTGATAAGAAGTTTAACTATACTATGTATATAAAACTTATCAAAAGAACAATACAATAGTGAATATATGAATAATTCTTATTCTTATCACTTTCTACTATTGATTGCAATATTAAACAATGCATTAAATATTTCTAACAAATAAAGTTATCGAACAAAAAATTCTTAAACGGATTTAGAAAACCTACATGATGTATTGCAATACTACATGTAGGCTACATCATTGAATTCCTCTTGCAAAGTAGATTTATCTATAAAATATATCTATAAGATATATCTATAAGATACAGATCACGCAAAAAAAAATTTCGCATGGAGATTTTGAATAACGCAAAAACTATTCAAGATATTTTGATTCTGT
>JAQGCS010001915.1:0-11809 GCA_034702105.1 Fuscozetes fuscipes | reverse complement strand
ATCGAAGAATTTTTAGATAGATTCTAATTTTATCTCTCAGTGCAAAGAATGGCATTCAAACGAACGCCTCTTCGGTTGCAAATCAGAGAAACAGTTACCAGACCTAAAGAAACTATGCGCTAATCCCAAGATCAGTTCGGGCGGTAATTTTGGCCGAGATATCTATGTGTTCAGGAATGGCAAGTATTGGAAGTTTGACAATCAGTTCAAACAGACGAAGCCATTCGGTCTTCTCGTGGAAGGACCCAAACCCGCCAAAAGCAAGTGGTCTAACATTACACTACCGGCCGCTGTCGGCAACTGTCGCGAAGGTTTGGTCACTTTCAATAAGAACGTATATAACCAGTGGACAGATACTGGGTCACATGAGGTGGTTGATAAAGAATTGGTTGAAAAGAAAGAGGAAATTCCAGACGAACCTGAAGGCTCCGACAAAGATGGCGGCGCTCTCATCCATCTCTCTGAAAACATTTACGCAAAGGCCACAAAACAGAAGGTGTGTTACATTGCGGTCAAGAAACTAAAGGCTCACTGGAGTTCCCACTGCGTGTCAAACAAAGAGGATGAAATGAATCTGCCCAGTGATCTAGTGGCCGCCATTCCCACCAAAGACAACCAAATGTATTTCATCAATAAGAACGGGAAGTACTGTAAGAGAGACGTCAAGTCTTCAAAAGCGGTAATGAATTTCATCAATAAGTCAAGGATACCCAAGCTCGGCGGTTCTAAGGAAGGGGTCTAGATAGATAAAAAGATAGTTCATAAAAATTATCACCTTATTCGGCTCGGCGGCGAGAGGGGGTGGGTATACCTGCAATATTAAATTTTGAAAAATTCTACGGGGGGAGTTTTGCCAAAATTTTCGACTCTAATGGAGGGGTAAGAGGCAAGCCACCCTTGGGCATCTCTATAATAAGTATAAAAATTCTCCTTTGAGTATAGTGGGTATAAGCAAGGTACATTTTTAGAAATTTTCTTTAGAAAACTTATTAATTTGAGGCATTGAGTCAATTTGTACTAGTTATATTTGTTGAATTGATTTTTAGTGTAAGGACTGGAAAGATGTGAAGGAGTTGTTTGGATGTCCCGCAGAAGTACAGAAGAAATCTAAGAAATCAATTGGAAATTCTGACCAATCGAGTCAAGCACTGAATAGTCTGTGCGCCAATCCTGTGATCACTTCCGGAACTGGTTGTCCAAAGTCTATACATGTCTTCAGAGGCGGAAAATCATGGCGATTCAATAACGAGCCCAAAGAGGGAAAACCTCTCGGTGACCTGGTCAGTGGAGGTAAGCCAGCAAAGCAGAAGTGGCCAAAGATGCGCTTTCCAGGGGCTATGGTCTGCGATAATGACTCAATTGTTAGCGTTTATAATAATCGATGGTCCAAATGGAAGAACACTGAAGAAGAAAATGTTGCCAACAATGAAATCGAGTCATCAAAGAAGACGTCTTCTAAAGACACCTCAAAGGATACCGAAGACGTTATTAAAGCTGAAGAACCGGAAGTATTGGAAAATTTGATAGATGAGGAAGAACCAGAAGATGAACGCGAAGATGGTGATGATGGCGAGAAAAAGGAGGAGCCTAAGGAAGAAGAGCCCAAAGTTGAAGACCCAAATAGCAATACATCTAATGAAATAAATGTGACGACAGAACAACCAGGATCTTCAACGGAAACAACTGAAAGCGGAACCACTCCTTCAGGAGAGGATACATCAGAAGATCCTAATAAGAAAGGAAAAGACAAAAAACCAAAGAAAGACTCAAAGGTTGCGATTGACTCCACCAAAGACACAGAATCGTCAGAATGGGGAACAGATTCAGAGTCCAATAGTTCAAAGGATGAGTCTAACAATGGAAAAGAAAGTCCCAATGATTTGTCTGATGTTAAGGGAGGAAAGAAACAGAGGACTACAGAACCCACTGATGAACAGGGTGCTACTGAAGCCATCGATAAAGGAGTCACACCACCCGGTGGGGCACAAAAGTCATCCAAAAGGAAGAAACCGAAAACTAAAGGAAAGAATGGTTTAGAAGAAGAAACTATTGAATCGAGTGAAGAGAGCGAGTCTTCAGAAGAATCTTCAGAGGAGGAAACCGACCCACAAAAAACTAAGGGTAAGAAAGGAAAGCCTACTCCAGGAGGAAAGGATGGCTCGTCGGAGAGTCCAGAACAAGGTGAAGAAGAGCCTCAATCGAAAATAAAGGGGGCAGGGAAGAAAAGCACAGAAAAGCCAGACTCAAGTCAAGGTATGACAGACAGTGGAGCACAACCTAAAACCACTGGTAAACCAAAACCAGGAGAACCTAAAGGAAAGGGAGAGTCAAAAGTTGAAGACCCAAATAGCAAGACATCTAATGAAACAAATGTGACGACAGAACAACCAGGATCTTCAACAGAAACAACTGAAAGCGGAACCACTCCTTCAGGAGAGGATACATCAGAAGATCCTAATAAGAAAGGAAAAGACAAAAAACCAAAGAAAGACTCAAAGGTTGCGATTGACTCCACCAAAGACACAGAATCGTCAGAATGGGGAACAGATTCAGAGTCCAATAGTTCAAAGGATGAGTCTAACAATGGAAAAGAAAGTCCCAATGATTTGTCTGATGTTAAGGGAGGAAAGAAACAGAGGACTACAGAACCCACTGATGAACAGGGTGCTACTGAAGCCATCGATAAAGGAGTCACACCACCCGGTGGGGCACAAAAGTCATCCAAAAGGAAGAAACCGAAAACTAAAGGAAAGAATGGTTTAGAAGAAGAAACTATTGAATCGAGTGAAGAGAGCGAGTCTTCAGAAGAATCTTCAGAGGAGGAAACCGACCCACAAAAAACTAAGGGTAAGAAAGGAAAGCCTACTCCAGGAGGAAAGGATGGCTCGTCGGAGAGTCCAGAAAAAGGTGAAGAAGACCCTCAATCGAAAATAAAAGGGGCAGGGAGGAAAAGCACAGAAAAGCCAGACTCAAGTCAAAGTATGACAGACAGTGGAGCACAACCTAAAACCACTGGTAAACCAAAACCAGGAGAACCTAAAGGAAAGGAAGAGTCAAATGATCAAAGCGGTACTACTGAAGGCGAGTCCACAGTGAGTGAAACAACACCTTCTGAAGGATTCCCATCAGGAATGACTAAAAGACCCAAAACAAGTGATGATAAAGGAATGAAAGATCCTAACAGAAAATCTTCGGAAGATTCTACTCAGCCATTAGAAAGTGTAACTCCTGAGGGTCCTGGCGTTGGCACTACGGAATCGCCTGAAGGGTCGGCTAAAGGGCCAAAGAATGTCAAACCAACAACAAAAGGAAAGAAAGGACAAAAGGAACCGGAAGATGTAGGAGTAACAGAAACTAATAAAGGTGAGACTCCTGAGGGTGGAATTCCTAAGGGTACTGGCCTTACCACTACAGAATACCCGGAAGAGTTGATGGCTGAGATAAAGAAATCAAAAAAGGACTCCAAATCAAAACGACCCAAAGATACAGATCAAGACACAGAACAGAGTGGAGCAACACCTCAGTCCTCAACAGATGAACCTAAGAAGGAACCTGGAACTGAAAAAGAGCCAGAGTCTGATATTAAAGGGCAAAAGAGGCAAAAAAGTTCCACACTACAACCAGGTGATGCAGCCCCTACTGAGGAGATGTCTACAGAAGGAACTATGGGCAACAAACCGGAGAAAGGCAAAAACGATAATGAAGACCTCGAGTACGGAATAAATAAAAAGATCACTGAATCGAATAGGAAAAAAGGAAGTGAAGGGTCAGAAGGTCCCGATGAGACACAATCAACAACAACTCCTACACCATTGTCTAAACCCGAAGATTTAAGTCTTGAGCCGAATAAGACCGACACAGACGCCAAACCAAAGAAAAAGAGGTCCATCACTGAGTTGGGCAATGGTGGCGATAGTGGAGGTATGTATTGTGTGGCCACTACTTTCACAAAAGCCAGGGGAGAGATAGTCTGCAAATATACGCTTAAGAATAAAATTATGAAAACCAAAGACAAATGCGTTCCACTCGAGGATGAGTGGCACAACTTTCCTCCAAATCTGGTGGCTATGGCTAAGACATCAGATAATTTCTGGTATCTCTTCAACAAAGACGGGAAGTACTGTAAAAGAGCTGAAAAAGACTTCGAAAATGTGAGTCTTAAGCAAACAATTGTGTCCTTAAAGGGATTCTCAAATGTTTTCTTATTTGAAACGATAGTGCACTCAATGGATAGATAATAAAGAGGTGTTTGGCTGTAGCTCAGGTAAAGCGGAGCCAGAGATGGGATCCCTTTGTGATAATGTAGATATAAATGCTGGGGGCAACTTGGAGAAATCTCTTCTAATTTTCAGAGGAGGAAAATACTGGGAATTTGATGGTAAACCAGTAGAAGGCAAACCTTTAGGAGCATTGATTACTGGTGGGAAGTTGGCCAGAGATAGGTGGCCTGGAATAAAGTTTCCAGGTGCTATCTGTCATCGCAAAGATAGTATGATTATAGTGCACGATAAAAAATGGTCACAATGGTCACCCGATGGGAAACCAGAAGCAGTCGATCAACCCATTCAAGACTCAGAGACCTGTGGAACAGCAATATCGATGGCAAATGGTAAAATTGCCATGGTTGTTCAGGATAAGGTAAACAATAGTAAGCTTAAGGTTAAAGATTCAATTTATTCCTTTATCGTAAGGTCTGGAATTTCAAGAGACCCAGGAAAAGTGTGGTTCGAACTGCCACAGATCCAGGTCCTCTTCGTCCAGAAGACACCAATGAGAACTTCCCCAAAAATATTGACGCCGCCTTCAGCTTCAATCAGCAAGTATATTATTTCTTCAGAGGCACAGAATATTGCAAACGACCGGTAATTGTGGACGAGGACACTGTAAATGAGCTTACTTATGGGGATTGGGTTCAGAGTCATGAACGGCCTAAAAAGTGGTATCAAATGAAGGTCGACGACAAAGTGGTCTGTCTTTCAATTTTATCATTCAATTGAAGAATTCGATTAATATTTTCTTAACCTTGTTTAGAAAAAAGAATACTTCACTCTCACAAACAAAGACTCTCATGTGAGTAGGGTATTTTCTATGGAGTTAGTTTTAACCTTGCTCATTATTAGTGTGTTTGGAAAAATACTTATGAGTTGTTCGGTTGTGAAGATCCGAAAGTACGCCAAGAATTCGCTGATTTGTGTTCAAACCCGTCAACGATCGGAACAATTGTTTTCGAGAAAACAGACGTTTATTTCTTTACTAATGAGAGGACTTACATATTGAACGGCAGAACCAATTCGGACGACTTGAATACCGATTCATTGTTCAAAAACGTGAGACCACAAGTGGTTGAGCCAGGCAAAAAGTGGAGAATGTTTGACCCCAAATGCAACCACTTCTTCACGAATAGGGATCAGTTGTGTGAAATTCGCGACAAAAAGAAGTACGTCTGTTGGGATCCGGAGGGTAATCCTAAAGGCAAAGGTATTGGCGATGAAGAGCCAGAACCCAAGGATGAAAAACCTGACGGCGACACAAAGCCCAGTGCTATGGATCCGGACGACGGCGAGTATACTCTGGTTCGCGACAAAAAGGTTTCCAATATCGTCTTCAGTGGGGATAAAGTTGAGCAAATATCCAAGACCAAATCCGATACCACTTATTCCAAAGATGTAGTCGCCATTATTAAGACAATGGATGGTAACACTTATGTCGTCAGAGATGACGGCAAGTATTGCAAGACTTTGAACCCAAAGAAAAAAGAGGTAACAAAAAGGTTTACAATTAATTGGGTTTTATATTAACTCTTGATCCTTTTTAAGTGCAATGACCAAGACAACCCCAAAGCCAACAAACACCTGTTCGGGTGTGAGGCTAACAAAAAGCAATATGCTGAGCTCAAGTCCCTGTGCGATAACCCGAAGATCGATTCGGGTACCGTTTACAACAATGAGATCTATATCACCAGAGGAGGAAAGTTATGGAAATTTGATAACAATCCAAAGAATAAGAAACCATTGGGTAATCTGGTTGAGGGACCCATACCAGCTAAGGAGAAGTTCCCAAATATTAAGCTGCCTGCTGCTTTGGGTCAGTTGGGCGACAATCTCTTTTCAATAGTTAAGAACAAGTATTCCGAATGGCATCCGAACGGCACTCAACTTGTAAACGAAAAACCAATCGAAGAGAGAAAATTGGAACCACCCGATGATCCTGATGAAAACCCCGAAGATGGGGGTGCTCTCATCTGTATGTCAGACACACTCTACGCCAAGGTCAAAGACAATAAAGTGTGTTATGCAGAAGTTAAAAAGAAAAGGCTTTACTGGATGGGAGAGTGTCTGCCCGTCACTGAAGACGACAACCAGTTTCCGCCTAATTTAGTGGCCGCTATTCAGACCACTAATGAGATTTGGTTTTATTTCAACAAAGAGGGCAAATACTGTACGAGACAGGGAGGAGAATGGTTCGATCACAGTCCGGTATTACTCTTAAAATTGCCTTCATTTAATAAAATATGAATTAACCATGTTATTTCAGTGCACTGATTGGAAGGACAATAAAGAAATCTTCTGTAACGACAAGAAATCGAACACAAAGACAGACTCAGAGGAGGGCTCCGATGATAAGTCGGCAGACCTGGAATTTCTCTGCACTAATCCTAAGATCACTGCTGGTGGAAGTGGTAAGGATGGTATTTATCTGTTCAGAGGCGGTAAGTACTGGCAGTTCGATAACAAACCAAAACCTGATAAGCCTTTCGGAACACTGGTTGACGGAGCCAAACCTGCTAAAGAGAAGTGGAAGGCAATCCGTTTCCCGGCCGGCATCTGTGGAATCAACGATCATATGGTTGTTGTCTACAAAAACCAATGGTCTAAATATCCAACAAAGGGCCCCAATAAGGACAGCAATGAAATCGATGGTAAAACCTCTCCCATCCTAAATGACACATTGGGCCCATCCATAGAAGATCTGGCACTGCCTAGAAATGAGGCCATTCGAGACACAGAACTTCCTGACGATCCTATAAATAATGACAAAGATAGCGGTGCTCTTATTAATCCGGATAAATCTGATCCAACCTATCGCAAGATCAAAGGGGATAAAGTTTGTCGATATGTGGTTAAGGATGAAAAGTGTCTGAGAAGAGGCAAATGTCTTAATGTTGAAGACGACAAAAACAAGTTCCCGCCTAATATTGTGGCCGCTTTCAAATCTTCGGATAATATCTGGTATTTTGTGAACAAAGTGGGAAAGCATTGCCAACGGAAGGATGGCTCCACTGAAGAAGTAATTCATTCAAATGTCAATAATAAACCTGGGATGCCCTGGGGAGGGTTCTAGCCCTGTCTAAGAGCTAAAATTTCTAAGTGATATACATGTAATGTTAAACTAGGGGAGGAGGGTCAAAACTCATAGAATTTGAATGGCAATTTTTCGGGGAGGGGTAAGAGGACCCCCTTGGGCATCCCTCTTAATGAACTGTTATTAATTTGTTTTGTATTCAGTGTAACGAATGGAAGGATAACAGCGAAATGTTCGGCTGTCAGACAAAGCCAGTCAGCCTTCAATTGGAACCGCTTTGTGATAATGTGACCATTGATTCGGGCGGTAATAAAGGCAATGAAATACTAGTGTTTAGAGGCGGGAAGTTCTGGCAATTTGACGGCAAGTCACAGAAAGGCAAACCATTTGGTGACATCAAGTCTGGTAATATTTTGGCCAAGAATAAATTTCCTGGGCTTCACTTACCGGCAGGGATCGGAAACAACGGAGAAAAGCTCCTGGCCATTTATGATAGAAGTTGTCAACAATGGGCACCAAATGGCGATCCCGCCAATGATGAGAAACCCAACGAATTTGAAGACAAATGTGCGCCTGCTATTGTACCCCTGCCCAACAAGAAAATGGCCTTGGTCGATAAGTCTCAGGTAATAGAAAAGAAAGCAATGTTTATGAAATACACATTCACTTGAATTCAGGTGTGGTATTTCCGAAAGAAAGGTGAAAAGTTAATTAAAGATACAAAACATGGTCCACATCCAACAAATACTATGAAAGAGAACATTCCTCCCGATATCTGTGCCGCCTATACCGATGACTTCAATGTTTATTATTTCTTCAAAGATGACAAATACTGTAAACGACCCCTAAAAATGGGTTTGTATTCAAAAATAATCGTATTTTCAAAGATAAGATCAATTAATATTTCTAATTAAAGATGGGGATATTTATCTTGATGACTGGTATGGTAACAATACTGATGCAAAATCGCGCAAAATGACTGAGTCCGAGGTATTTATTTCTTTAAAAATCAATAAAATGAACTAAATTTTGCTGTTTTACAGACCTCTCAGTACTTCGATCCGAAAGAGCCCTCTTTTGTATGTATTTCTCTATGAGTTATACCTAATAATAACACTAATGACTGCCTTTTAAATAATTAGTGCATTTGGAGAGACACTAAAGAATTGATTAACGAATGCAAATCAGAGAAAATACCCAAATTCTTAGACGACTTGTGCGCAAACCCCCTCCCAATTGGTGTCGTTCCCGTTGATAAGAAACCCCACTTTATTACCAGAGATAATGACTATACATTCGACCCCAAAGATAAGGATAAACCAAAGAATATTGACAATAGGTTTGGTGGCAAACCTGAAGAGGTTGGAGACCCAGATGATCGTGATGATCATGAGTTGCTTGCTAACAAAAGGAAACGACCAAAGAATGAGACTAAAAATCCTGAGAACATTAAAAATAAGTTTAAAGGATTTAATCCAAAAGACGGACAGTTCGTTTTAATCGATGACGAGTTATTCAGAATTAACAAGGCCAAAACTAAATTCAGTTTCTGGGATCCTAAAGGAGAGAAGAAAGGAACAGATCTCCCTATCGGAGAGCCCGAAGACGAACCGGAAGATGAGCCGGAAGGTGACAAGAATGATCAAGGGGCTCTCATTCAGACAGATGAACAGAATGATGCCTACAAGAAGGTGTCGGGCAATGAAGTCTGTTCTCTAGTCATGGAAGGAGATAAGCTGTTCCAAGATGGCAAATGTGTTCCGGCAGATGAAGATAAGAACAACTTTCCCGAAAAAATAATCGCTGCCATAAAGAACAGGAATAACGACATGTTCTTCATCCGTCCGGACGGCACTTATTGCAAAAGAGATCATCGAAGCACTAAAAAGGTAACCATTGTTTGCATCAGTTCTTCTCTAAACAATTTTGGCTCACATTCACTACCAGTGCAACGAATGGCGAAATAATACCGAACTTTTTGGATGTGAAGACACCAAAGATCCCACACCAGAGTTGCAATCCCTGTGCAAAAAGCCAGAAATTACTTCTGGTGGTAACGTTCCACCAGATATCTATGTCTTCAGAGGTGGTAAGTACTGGCAATTTGATAACCGGCCGCAGAAGAACAAGCCGTTCGGCAATCTGTTGGACGGCGCCATCAAAGCCAAACCTAGATGGAAGGGTATTCACTTTCCCGGTGCGGTCGGCAATAATCTGGAAGACATGCTTATCGTCTATAAGAATAAGTTCTCCAAATATTCTCCAGAAGACGTCTCAAAAGTAAAAGATGGTCCCATTGTTCCAAAAGTAATTGAAACACCCGATGAGCCGGAGCTCAACCCTGAAGACAAGGGAGCGCTCATTCCCATTGATGAGAAGAAGAATCGATACGCGAAGATACAGAAGGATAAGGTCTGTTACGTTAAAGTATCTCAAAACCGGATGTTTTGGAACGGGAAGTGTCGTAAAGTGGGAGAAGATCCCAATAACTTTCCGCCCAATATTGTGGCCGCCATTAAAAACAGGGATGAGTTCTGGCATTTCTTCGATGATCAGGGCAAATTTTGTAGGAGAATTGATCGCCAGTCAAATATGGTTTGTCCACAATTTTTATATAAATTCTTTTCAAAATATTTTTGATAATATCAGTGCAAAGACTGGAAGCCAAATACCGAGGCGTTCGGTTGTCCTAGCAACAAAAACAAGAAAGCTAATGTAGGTGAGGGAACTGTGGAGGGCATTAGAGAACAAGAACTAGAACTCCTGTGCAAAAAGCCCAATATTAATGCCGGCGGTAATTATGACCCGAATATATTTGTGTTCAGAGGCGGTAAGTTTTGGCAGTTTGACAATAAGCCAAAGAAAGGCAAACCTCTTGGTGAATTGGTTGCCGGACAGGTGCCCGCTACTGATAAGTGGCCAGGCATTCATTTTCCCACTGGTGCCAGTCACTTGAAGGACAACTTCCTTGTGGTTTATAAGAACCAGTGGTCGCGTTGGACACCAGAAGGAAATATCAATAAAAATGATTCTGACATTGAAACCACTGAAGGACCGGATGATTTAAATGCCAAAAGTGATGGAAAGATGAGGAAGAGGACCACTACCCCTACTTCTGCGTCTACTACTGAAGCATTGGGAGAGGGCTCAACTCTGAGTCCTATCGAAGCCTTGGAATTACCGACCAAACCAAAGAAAAAGAGGGATATTCCCCAACATATCATAGATGACGATATAGACCACGAAGAGCCGGCTGATGTACCGGATGGTAATCCTGAAGACATGGGCGCTTTGTTTAATGATGATCCGAATCCAGATGTGAGGACACATATCAAGGGTGGAGTGGTTTGCAATTTGCTCTTCAGAAAAGATAAACTATACAAAAATGGCAAATGTGTTCCCGTCGAAGATGACAGCCATTCCTATCCGCCCGATATCGTGGCCGCTATTAAACCAAAAGACAAGAACTGGTATTTCATCTCAAATGATGGAAAGTATTGTAAGCGAAAGGATTTAACCTATGAAAAGGTTTGTATTTCAGTGGTTATATAAACTTTTAAGCTAGTAACTTTTCTATTTATGCAGTGCACCGATTGGAAGGACAATCGACAGATTTTTGGTTGTGAAGCCGTTCCGGTGGATACGGCGCTGGAAAGTCTTTGTGATAATCCAAAGATCAGTGCCGGCGGTAATAATGTATTAACTATCGATGTCTTCAGAGGTGGGAAGAAATGGGAGTTCGATAACAAACCCCAACCGCAGAAACCATTCGGCAATTTAGTGGAAGCGCCAAAACCAGCCAAAAAACAGTGGCCTGGAATCAAATTCCCAGGTGGCTTTGGCCACAATCAGGAAAAGCCGGTTATGGTATACAATAAGACTTGGAGTCAATGGTTGCCTAATGGAGACTCCGATATCAATGAAGACCCGATTCTTGACATGGATGACAGTCCCGGAGTAGCTATTCCTCTGCCATTTAATAGAGTGGCTGTTCAGGTCAAGGATAAAGTGTGGTACTATTTAAAGAAAGGCAAAAACATTTACCGCGATTCTGAAGATAACGGCCCCTTTCCAACAAAGGAAACACCAGAGAATTTCCCGGAGAATCTGAGCGCAGCCCTTACTCTCGATAAAGAAAACTACTATTTCTTTAGAGGCACTCAATATTGCAAACGAACCCTCGTTGACGATGATAGCCATCTTAAACAAAATACTAGTCAGCCAGGCCAGCGCAAGTCCAATACCCAGCCCATTGCCCAGTCCAATACCCAGTCCAATGCCGAGCCCATTGGACTTGCATTGGCCGGTACACAGCCCACTGAACTGCATACTACCCAGCCCACTACCCAGCCCACTACCCAGCCCACTACCCAGCCCACTACCCAGCTCACTACCCAGCCCACTACCCAGCGCACTACCCAGCGCACTACCCAGCCCACTACCCAGCGCACTACCCAGCGCACTACCCAGCCCACTACCCAGCGCACTACCCAGCCCACTACCCAGC
>JAQGCS010001914.1:0-11814 GCA_034702105.1 Fuscozetes fuscipes | reverse complement strand
AGTTTTTAATCATTAATATACCTGTAGAGTGTAATCCAAATCAAAGTTTCTATTTCATTTAGTTTCAAGAAACTTAGAAACTGGACAGGGAGGTCATGCAATAAAAGTATGACATTTTAAATAATCTTAAACCCATTACTGGATTTGAATATAATTTTAAGATGAACATGTGCACCAATTGTTGATATGACAAATTTGAGAATGAACCAGCGAAAGAGATAAGTCTATTGCCTAGAACAAAAAGTAAACAAATAAAAATCAAAAATTAGATTTGAAAAATAAAGATAAAGACATGTAAAGACACATTATTTTTTATTCATTATATTTTAATTATCTTACCCAGCTTCGGTGTAAACATAATCTTAATCAGAAATCATAGTCTTAAAGAACACTTGATTTTGGAATTGTCCTTTAACCTATCATCTCATCATGTTCTAAGCAATTGTATAATGGAAAAAATAATTCACTAAGGAAAATTTAAAGAGCTATTTCACCTTATCTTTTAATACTAGGTCTTTTATCTCATTTATTGTTTAAAAAATGAATAGAAAATTATCAGTGAATTATCATTTTGTTATTTATTACTTGATGAATAATCTCATGCACAATATGTATGGTAAAATACGCATGTTTGTAAAACTCGTTGCTATTCTTTTTTGTATTTTAAGGGTTAATCAGGGATGAACTAGGTGGTAAAGCCCATATACCCTGTGTTCATCCAGAGCGGGCCCTTTTCTAGATTTGAGGCAGATTATATCCCAAGCTCTATTTGGGAAAATTATTTCCCACTACATCCTTTAACACTCGAAATTTTGAGGAGTCACAATAAGCTTTTAACTGCAATTTTTTTCTGACGAGCTAGGAAAGATATACACTATAGCATTTATAATTTTTTGTTTTTTAAGTACCCTACTCTAAAGTCGAAGACATTGCCCATTCCATTTTATTGATTGAAATGCTTAAAAGTTTCAAAATAATATAATATGCTAAAATACTTAATAATTATTATGTTGATAATCTTTTTTAATATAAAATTCAAACTTACCTTTCTCTCTATCAAGAGATACATATTTATTCATGCCTGATAATTTATATTTCATATTGTAATTCATTTATAAATATAAGAACAAATATTTTCACAAATTCAGTTAACAAAAGAATAATGAACACTGAGCAACAATATTTCAAATGTGAAGAGAATGCGTTCAATTTCCTTAACCACAGTCACCAAGGTGTGACAATGCAACAATGATAAACCACTTATTTATTCAAAGCCTTCTTAATCAATTATGTAAATACAAAGTTAATTTCAATTCAATTAGTTAAAATATATTTTAATTAAATTACTAAACATTAACAAACATATATAATAAAATAAATAACTTGGAACTTATACATCATAATCTCGGGTTACTCTTAGCAATTAACTAATCTGTTTATCAAATATAATAAATGCTTTTACAAAACAATTCAAAATTATAAAAATGAAATTTACAAGGATAAGCTAAAAATTGCCATTTGAATTGAATGAGTAAATGCCTGGTGATGCTTGGTAACTTTTATCTATATTTCATATTTTATTAATTAATTTGAATGATAAGTTTTTGATTTATTATTTTCTAGAATTCATGGATACAAGATCATTTACCAAATTGATTGTTTTACAAATTATTTTATTCAATTTTCCATATTGTTTTCAATATATTTAATGGACCTTTATGAAATTTTAATTGAATTAATTGGTACAAAACCTAATCCAATCTAAAATATGAAAAACATGTTTATATTTAGGTTTTGCTGGATATAAAATTGAGATCACTAAAATAGATTCTTTGAATAGACACCTCAATCATGTGAACATGATTAATCATTTAAGACTTGTTGCTAGCATAATTTTGCTTTGGACCGCAATAGAAGATAATAATTATTGCGATTGTTCTAGAGTTCAGTGTGATCTTGTAAAGTATCTTGGCAAATCATTGAATTTCACATTTGAAATTTTCAAAGAGGATGAAGGACCTGGCAATCAAATGAAAAATGGAACTTCGACAGGATTTTCTGGTAAACTTGTCAGAGAGGTACATAATTTATATATTTACCAAGGTCAAATGAATTTTTAACTTGTTCAGGAAGCTGATTTAACTGCATCTCCTTTTCCCATAAACACTGAAGCAATTGTCAAGAATGTCCTGGATAACAGTCATATTTGCTTAGTTGGAAAGACTTTAATATTGGTCGCATTTGATTATATCCTTGATATTGTTGATTTTAATATATTTGATATATTAGACAAAAATATCTTGTTAACTTTTATTATGGTATTCATTTTGAGTACAGTTGTATTTTTTGTTCTTGGTAATTATTTACAGGTAAATAATGAAGCCAACTTGTCGAGTTTAATATCACTGGTATTTAATTTGTACGGAACACTGTTTGGCAAAGCTAAAAGTTTTACGATAATAAGAACTAGATTAACTTGGTGATATTTATTTCAGATGTTGAAATCAAGAAAATATTTAAGTTCAATACTTCTAACTATTTTATAATATGTGCTTGGTTGTTTGGTGTCCTTCAATTAAACCTTCTTATTTCAAGTGAAGTCACTGGTAAATTAAGTTTAAGAGAACCAAGAAAACAAATGGACACAATAAAAGAGATAGTAGAGTCTGATATGAGTCAAATAGTGTCGAAATCAATCGATTTGCATACAAACGATAAACTGTATAACAAAATAAAGGAAAAATTTCAAAGAGACAAAACCAACTGGCTATTTTTACAAATAATCGAGGAAAAATAGATTGTCGGCGTATCATATGGAAGAAGTGCCATGTTCTTCTATGTTCGGTAATTAAATGGATGACAATCCATCAATCGAAACGTCTTAAGCCAAATATCAAGTTTCGTTTTCTTAATGAACGATATGGAAATCCTTTCGCACTAACAATTGCATCAAGCAAAAGATTACCAAAACAATTTCAAAATCATATAGATTTAAGGTAAATTTTCAAAATAAATTTAAAAAAATCTAACAATTATTTCATGAGGGTATCTCAAAACTTCTCAACAGGAATTATTAATTTTCAGTTAAGGCGAATATTTTCTAAAAGTGACCCATTTTTGATAATAAAATCAATATTGCTGGATGTCATATTTCCCAGGTAGTCTCATTTGGTTTACTAAGAACATTCAAGATGTTATTGATTTTCTTATCGATGAGTGTGATATCATTCATCCTGGAAATATTATTTTTAATTTTTAAAGTGTTATTTATGTTGCGATTTGTTAAATACTGATTCTTAAAATGTAAATTAATGGTTTGCTATTTTTCTGACCTTACACATTTGAGCAAAACAGGCTATTTACTCAGGTATTTTTCAAACTTAACGGAATAAGATTTTAAAATGCATATAGCTAGTATGCAAGTTACGACAAGCACTGGTGGGGAGGCATGAAATATCTATCTCATAGAAAAATTGATAAAGATTTATTACATTCAATGTAGAACTTGTTTATTTTAAAATTCTATTGTTTATACAAGACCCCATAAAATCTGATTTTAAAAGCCTCTTGGTAAATTTTAGGGATGTGTAACATACTTTTCTTACTTTATTTCTATTTTAAGTAAGTAGTCTTAACCCATAGCTATTAATAGTTCAAGGACCTTGAACAAGATGGAACTGCTATAAACTGTGGAATTCAATTTTAATCTGCACATGTTAAAATTCACACAAAACATAGACTTTAAATTACTATAAATTAGAAATTTTTTCTTATATAACGCAAGTTTCTATTAAATCGAATTTATTAACGTTTAATAAAAATGAATAATACTTTGTTTGTGTATTGTATAGCTTTTGTCTTTTGCATGGTAACATGCCAGTTTGTAATAGATGATGAATTACATGCTTGGCCAGTTCCGTTATCACCACCAATGGCGTTTAATTGCTTCAACAAGACAAGTGCTCCACTCGCATAATGTTTGAAAAAAGGTGGGGCAACATGGTCCAAAGTGCACAATTAAACCAAACGAGAATGCTGCGGTACTTGGGACGCATTAGATTGTGCCCAAGATTTTATCATTGTAAGTTATTTATTTGAAATTATTAGATTTCAAATATTATATTGTGATGAAATCGAATCTTTCAAAAAGGATCTTCGCTCAGAATAATTGCAGAATCGACTTCATAGTTTATTAAAAATTAACAAGGAAATAACACAATCATAAATAGTAACAATTGTTTTAAAACAAAGAGAAAGGAATTACTTCTAAACTCATTAGTAGTGCGGCTGATGAAGGAATAGAGAGATATTCTGTATGAAAACATGTGTCCTATTCATATATCAGATTACAATTCAATTAAACATCAAATCAATTAAATTAATGTTAATCAATTTTAAGGATGGATATGTGAGCAAGGCAATTTTGAGAGTCAATCATCTCAATATTATTTAAATTATTTAATCAAACATCATATATTTTTTATCAGGAAAAATGTACCCATGCTGAAATAAAGGCTGTTGAAACATATTTTCTGGACTACACTTTGAATGTATCAACTGGTGACTGCCAAGCTTATCCGTATCATTATTGTTATAATGCGCAGGGTTAATTAATTTGGAAATAACATTTACCTCAGTAAAACATTATATTTGAAAAATGTTCTTAGCTATATTTTTTCATTCTTTTATTTGATTACGTTTCATTTCAAATTAATCAGTGTTATTTAAAAATGTATATTATGTGCAATGTCTAAGTATATCTAAAAATGTTGACATTTATTTTTTCTGACAATTATAAATTTGTTAGATGTGTATGATGCAATGTCAAACAAATTAACAAATATTTTTCTTCTGCGCACAATTTGCTTGTAACAAATAACAAATAAATTATTAAATGAGCATAGTGATACACCAAACCACATACCGCATGTCGAGGCCAAATAGCAAATGAACTCGATAATCTGTATTCGAGGCTCATGGATAAATATTGTCTCAGGTTGTTGAGGTACTACAATATCCATTTCTCTTTTATTTTCATCATGGTCATTTATTAAAACTACTGGCTCATACACATCAAAGTGACAATCATATTTGTGGCATTCATTCGTGCAAATTGTGTCGAAGTCAAATTTCGAAGCGCATTCATTTATATCGTTCTCATAACCAAAATGAACAAGGGGTTCTTCCGATCGAATATCAAGATTGTGACCAATCACTTTGCATTTGTTGATTGTTGCTTTTATTTTGCATTTACGAATACAATCATTGCGGGACAGGTATGCAGACGAAGACTTGTAGTCCCGACAATTTGTTGGGTAGGGACTTTTTAAAAGCCGGTATGTACTCAGTTTCCATGTGAACAAGTTACTAAATTCATCCTTCAATAGAAGTACATTCCAAGAATAACTTGATGGTAAATCATATGAATTGTGAAATTGCAAGAACCAGTACTCACTATCGTTCTTTGACAATTGGAAGGAAAATATCTCGTTGCTTTTCAATACTGTTATATTAGAAGCTAGAATTAAAAAGATTAAATTATAAATGAATATTTAATTTATCAAATATTACCAAGAAAAATTATCATAATTTAATAATTTCTCTATTCAAATTTATCAAATTTAACCTGTTATAAGTGAATTGATAGTGATGCAATAATAGCGAAGACTTATCGATTCAATAGCTTTCTCCAAATAATCATCTAGTAAATTTTGCGACCATTCCTCACCATCCCATATACCAGCATTTACAAATAGATTTTGTTTAAAAAGCTTCGAGCTAACTTTAAGAATGTAGGAACTGTTGAGGCCATAGTTGTATTCGGGTGTATATCTGCAGAATGTCATCGCTGGTATGTGCTTGAGCACAGGATCAAATGATGTTGTAATCGATAAATTTGTAGGATAATTGAAATATAGTTTACAAATATCAAGCATTTGATACATGCAACCAGCTAATAAAATTATCTTGAAGAAAATATTCAACAAATTCTGATATTTACTCATCGATAATAAAATTTTTAGACTTTAATGTTGAAAATTATTGTGATAGATGAATAAACTTAATTAACAATTTTTATATACCAAATTATACTTTCTAAGCACCAATGTCACTTTAAAAACAAGTCTTTGTTAATGCGTTTCTATATTAATAATCTGAATATTACAAGAACTTTTAACTTTCTTCTGTAAGAAAAAGAAATTTTCAACTGTTCTTGCAATTTATAAATCAAGTGATATATCATTTATTATAAAATATTCAGGATTATAATAATATTTGAATTCAAATACTCTCGATTAATAAATACTTGAGTATGTATAAATCAAGTGATACTCCAGCTAAACTAAGCAATATATATTTTAGCAGGGAGTTCCAAAGAGGGTTGACCTCTTATTTCCTCTGGAGTCTAAAATATCATCCAAATTCAATTTGGCCCAACTAAAATTTTCATAAACTTAACATTAAAGTAATACCGTAATATAAACTTTCGATCATCCCTACCCTAGACTCCCTGCTAGAATTGTTTTGCTTGGTTACCCCAGATATTGCAGCTTAGATCACAAATATTGAATAAGGCTCAACTATTTAATGAAATCGTACCATATTTTTATTAACAAATATATATAAATATATATAAATGAAAATTTAGCAAGAATAAATTAAATGAATATATTAATTATATTTTCAACCTATTTAAATGATCTATATAAAAAGCTCTATACAATTTCTACGATATCTCTATTATTCCCATTATTTGAACATTAAATGAAAATATGATAATATATTAAATTAAATATAAATTATGGTTTTAATTAAATATTCTATGTCAAATAAAATTTAAATAAGCCAACTTACAAGTGTCCAAATTCAAAATCGAAAAAATCAGGTTCAAAATGTGAGCTGTACTTGCGTATTTAAGACTATACTTTATCCAGATAAATTTCGAAGTTTCAGATAGATTACATAAAAATTAATTTTACAACCTTAACCAAAAGGCTTTCTCTTCCATACCAGTTATGATAAGAACTGGGGTAAGGCATGTAATGGCGTATCTCTTAATTAATGAAGATTTTTAAACTAATCCAGTATTTCATCTTAAGTAGAAATTTTATATTTTTAAATTCCTTTGTTTATATCAGATCAATAGAATCTGATACGAAAAGTTTCAAGGTCATGTTGCAGATGTGTTACTTTACATTTACACTTACTATCATTTTAAATTTATAGATAAATAAAGTGTCTAGAACATTAGCTCTTCATTAATTGACAAATGAAGGGAAGAACCCCACGAATTATCTGCAACAAAAGCCACCAAGGTGCAAAAAAAAATAATCGTAATCTTGTTTAATTTGAATTTTAATAAATTTACTATTATGTAACTTCATAACACAGAAACACTACTAGGTTAAATAATATTCAAAAAAGATTGCTCTTGCTCTCAATAAATAAATTAAATATAGACCCCTATAATCTTTCGAAAAATATACCTTGCAGCTAAAACATATAAGAATTTTATCTTTCAACGTGTGTAAGGCATATGATTCATCGCATATCTATGAATTTTGGAACTCAATTTCAACCTGCACATGTTAAAATTCACATAAACCTATAATTTTTCATTGCTATAAATAAGAGAATATTTTTTTATTTTACTTAAGTTTCTATTAAATCGATTCTATAAACGATTTATAAAAATGAATAATACTTTGTTCTTGTATTGTATGGCTTTTGTCATTTGCATGGTAACATGCCAGTTTATAATGGATGATGAAGTAAATCCTGGACCCATGCCATTACCACCACCACTGGCGGCAGAATGCTTCAATAGAACAGCTCTAAAAGATCCACTTGTTAAATGTTTGGAAAAAGGTGATGCAACATGGTCCAAAGTGCAAAATAAAACCAAACGAGTATGCTGTGGTATTTGGGATACGTTAGATTGTGCCCAGGATTTTATCATTGTAAGTTATTTATTTTTAAATTATTAGATTCTTTAAACATAATATATTTTATATTAGGATAAATGTACTCATGCTGAAATCAAGGCTGTTGAGACATATTTCTTGGAATACACATTGAATTCGTCAACTGGAAATTGCCAAGCATATCCTTACCATTATTGTTATAATACAGAAGGTTAACTTTGAAAATAAAATTTTACTCAATAAAACATTAAATTTTAAAAATAAACTTGGCTCAATTAATTTTATCATTTTATTTAATTTACGTTAATTTAATTACTTTAGGCATGTAAATAAACTTGATGATTTTATTATCAGCAATTAACATAATGATTTAAAATGTTGTGATAAAGAAAAAAATTCCGAACAAATAAATCTTTCTTGATTATAATCTCAAAATGATCACAACAGTAGCACTTTAAAAATTATCAATAATACTTCCATTATGAATGTTATCAAGCTAATTAGCAAGAAAATCAATATTATTTTGAAAGCTCTTAGCATACTTAATGAAGTTAACTTGGTAAAATCACCTTCAACACTATTGAGTTTGTAATTAAAAAATGGGTCACTTTTAGAGAGAGTTTGCTTCAATTGAAAATTAATAATGCCTGTCGAGTAGTATTGAGATACCCTGGTCAAATAAATTTAAATGAATCATATTTATTAATTTATTTTGAAAATTTACCTTAAATTTATATGATTTCGAAATTGTTTTGGTAATTTGTTGCTTGATGCAATTGTTAGTGCGAAAGGATTTCCAAATCTTTCTTTAATAAAACGAAACTTGGTATTTGGCTTAAGGTCTTTTGAAAAGTGGATTGATAGCCATTTCAGTAATATTTCATAGAAGAACATGGCACTTTTTCCATATGATACGTCGACAATCCATTTTTTCTTGATTATTTGTGAAAATTGCAAGTTTGTTTTATCTCTTTGAAATTTGTCCTTCATTTTGTTGTAAAGCTTTTCATCGTTTGTATGCATACTAATTGATTTCGACACAATTAGACTCATATTAGACTCTACTATGTCCTTTATTGTGTCCATTTGTTTCCTTGGTGTTCTTAGACTGAACTTACCAGTTACCTCACTTGAAATAAGCAGATATAATTGAAGAACGCTAAACAACCAAGCACTTATTATAAAATAATTCGAAATATTGAACTTGAATATATGCTTGATTTCAACATCTGAAACAAATATTAACATGTAACTCAACTTGCTTATATCGAATTAAAACTTTTACCTTGGCCACATAGAGTTCCATACAAATTAAATATCAGTGATATTAATCTTGGCAAGTAGGCTTCATTTTTTACCAGTAAATATTTTCCAAGCATAAAAAATACAAATGTGCTCAAAATGAATACTATCACAAATACTATCAATGTATATTTGTCTAGTATATTGAAATCAACAGGATCAAGGGTATTATCAAATGCAACCATTACTAGTGTCTCTGTAACTAATAAAATATGACTGTAGTCTACGACATTTTTTACTATTGATTCAGAGTTCAAGGGATATGGACTTCCACTCAATTCAGCTTCCTAAACAATTTTTGAATATTTAGATCATCTAGGTTTATTATTATATAATTAAAATTGTACCTGTCTGAAAAATCTACCAGTAACTCCAGTCCAGCCGCCATTTTTCAATTGATAGCCAGGTCCTTGGCTTTCAATGATGATTTCAAAGGTGAAATTCAAAGATTTGCTAAGGTATTTAATAATTTCACACTGAATTCCATAACAATTGTAATAATCATTATCTTTTATTGCCATCCATGGTAAAATTTTGTCAGCAACGATTCTTAAATGATTAATCATGTTTACTAGATAGATTACGGTTTGAAAGAATTAAGAACACAATAGATTTCAAACTTATACCTAGCAATTGCAATATAATATGTTTATCATATTTTAGTTGAAAAATATATTTATAACAATTAATTGAAACATAAATTGATAAAGGTCCATTAAAATTTTTGTTAACAATATAGATAATGCAACAAAATAATTTGTCCATTCTTAAATGATCTTAAATTCAGACTGTCGAGAAAATAATAATAAAAAGTAATCTCTCAAATTAAATAATAAATTGTGTAATAAAAAATACTAAACTTTAATAGCCTTTCTTCAATTTATATAAACAATCAAGTTTCTAACAATAATAAGTTTATAAATTATATATATTTGAAACAAGCTTTTGTTCAAAGAAATAGGCACTACCTCTATGACATAACATTATTTTCTTCTCTTGATTCACCCAAAAATATGTTCAAATAATTACGAAGGGCAGATCTTTTTAATCTTGTTAATCTATTAATCTCTACTAGGTTGCTCCGTTAGGCCAGAGGCACACCCTTATCCTGATTTGAGTTCAGATAGCTCCATAGGATAGCTTCAATCTCTTATTAAATTTAGAGAACCCCCTCTGTTTCATTTCAACTTGCATTTAATGGCCAAACTATCTAATACATTCCATAAATATTTTAAGAAATATTAAATACTGTGGAAATGTTTTTAAGAATTTAACTTTATTTAATAATTTTGCCCATGTTTACAATTTAGTTAAAAGGTGTGCACATGATGAAAAATTGAAAAATACTTGCTCTTGTACAGTGAATTATGAATTAATTAAAAGGATATGAATTTCACAACAAATTTGTTTAAGATCACTTAACTGGTATGTTTATTCAAACAAAATACTTTCAATCTTAGTAATAAAATATATTGAACGCCTATAATATTAAATAATCGAGCTTGAAACTCAAGGGTAGTCAAACCCTGACAAATCTAATCTAGTTCTTCTTTGCAATATTATTAATTTTAATAACTTTTAAGATTTAAAATCAAAATTAAATGCTCAGACCATTTTACTTTATTATAAAAGAGTTAAATATTTAAACAAGGTAAATCTCATAGTTTATCTTTCAAAATGGAGTAAATACTAGCATGCTGTATTTAATGAATGAATTATAAATTACTTCTAAAATACAAAAAATTAACGAAAATGAAAAACTAAAAAGAACCAAATTGAATAATGAATTCACTTTTGATAGAGTGATACTGCTATTTGTTGAATCCAAATTGAATGACCTAGTATTACTGTCGATTTTAAAGTTGTTGAGATGAAACTGTCTGGTCCAGTGATAAATAAGACCACCTTTTAAAATGTCATAAATTCTACAATATAAAATTAATCATTAACAATTAAAATTTGAATAAATCATTTGTGCATCCTACATTTCGTTAAACTCATCTTTATATTTAAAGTCCTTATTCATGGGAATAGATATTAGATTCATAAGAAAAATGGCATCTCTGTTCTTAATGGCAGGTAATGTGCTTGTTGAAATATTAAAAATATTCAGTAAATAATGAAGACGTTCTTCTGTTGAGACATAAGAATATTCGTTGGGGTTATTCTTCAATAGCATCAGAGCACTTTCTTGATCTTGGACAGTTTTTAAACTTTCTCTGATGATTGAATTTACCCCAAATTCTGGTTTCTATTAAAAAATTACCCATGAAATATTTAAAGAAATAAATAATTATATGCCTTGATTAAATTATAATAAGGATTGATTTTATCTATTGTCAATGTTATGCGGCCAGAAATTAGTGCATCAGCTAGATCATCTATTGAGTCCAAACTACCAACTGGCAACTGACGTGCCATTTGTGAATAAACACAACCACAATATGAGCTTGTTAGTGAGATAGCACCAAGCATCCAACCAAATATGAGTAACTTGTGTATTTTATCATAATTATTTTCAGACTGCTTTAATAATATCAAGATCAGAATCCAAAATATTTTCCAGTTTATACGCTTTAATTGTGAG
>JAQGCS010001913.1:0-11821 GCA_034702105.1 Fuscozetes fuscipes | reverse complement strand
GCCAAGCAAAGCGAGGCGGCAAATTTTTTCGGTTTTTTTGGCGGGAAATTAAAAAAAACCCCTACCCTAGAACCCCCCCCCCTAGAGTCAAAAAGCTTGGCCATCCCTGATTTCAAATAATCTAAACGTAAATTAATTTTACATAAAATTCCATATTTTAATATTTGCCAATAGTTTTAATAGATTATTATCATGCTAATTAGTAGTAATTATTAGTAATTTTGTTGATTTTTCAAATTTTTGTTTTCATTCTTTTGGTAATAAAATCAGAAAATATTTTCGAATCAAAGAAAATACTTTTAAAGTTTGAATGATTAGAATTTGTCTCATAATAAAAGGTTTCTTTCGTTTGTCTTATGTTTGCATTTTTTGAGTGATTTGTCGTTTCGACTGATTTTGTTAAATGTTATGTCTTTGCGTTTATCACTGAATGTAATCTAATTCCTGCTTTTTTACCGACATTTGATAACTTTCCCACTATTGATGACCAATCATTCTTCTATTTATTATTAAAGAATAACTAGGCCACATTAATACCATGCAGAGCCAACTTCAAGCAATGACAGGCAGTTTTCCCAAGATATTTTCCGCCCTAGGAAGTAAAGATAAGATGGGACGCCAGAGTTGCTCTTTGCTTCTAAATCTGGTTTAAGTGCAGTTTAATTGATATAATTTAGTCATTTCTCTAAATTGAGTTAAAATTGTGTTAATATAACATCCATTTTAACCATTTTTCAAATTTTTCAGAACAAGGAATTTTTACCTTATTCCCTGCTTATAACTAATATTGACGAAATTGGTCACTTTAATGGGATGTGATTACTAATCACTGATTAGCTCCAATTTTGGAGATATTTGTTAAGTTTTTTTTTCAAATGATTTGTTTGACAATTATTCTAAATGTGTTTAATTCCTTCCAAACGCACTGCAAATCCCAAAACTGCTTCACTTTGTGTGTGATGTCTGGTCCTTATGTCTAATCAAAACTACTGGTCTGTTGGAAATGTTGGCAACGGTTTAGGCTGATATTGATCTGAACGACCCGGAGGTAGAGAAAGCCGCTACTAAAATACAAGCAACTTTCAGAGGATATAAGAAAAGAAGAGAACCTCAACAATAATAATAAATAAAAGCTGTCGTTAAAAACAGACATAATTTAATCAATGAATTCAACTGTTTTTAATGTTTTCATTAATAAGAGCTATAAATGAAAAAAACAACAAAAATAACACAAATTTGATAATTGGTTTAACATCTGATTTATATAATAATTGATATATCGATTAAAACTGATTACAATCACAATTATAATTACAAACGACTTTTACACTGCACTACACAATACTTTTAATCTATATTTTAGTTAAATATCGGCAGAAATATAGTTAAGGGCCAAGAGCATTCCAAAGACACTTTATAGAGATAAGAGCGCCATCTAATCACAGGACATACCACTCATTGTTTTGATAGAGCTCTGAGAGGGCACTCATATCATTGTAATTGTGTTTTGTGGCAATTATTTAACGCTTATTATAATAACCGATACTTTACTTTATTATCGTTATAACAATCAGTAGTTTTCATTAAGTATTACAAAAGTATTACAGAATCCAAATGCCCAAATGTCCAGTGTCATTCTATGATCATGGACAATCTTCATAAATGATACGTTAAATTATATTAATTCCATTTCCCTGCTACAATAAAAATGAAAGTAACTAATTGTAACTAGCTAGACTCTTATTTCTTTCTTCTAATAATTATACATATTGTATTAGTTTACAAACAAACCCCTTTAAGGATTAATCAAGCAATAGTATGAGTTTATTGAATTATCTTTCTCTTTTGAATTTTGCCCCATAAAATCTATGTAACTTGAAATGTAAAGTGAACATGCTCTGTTCAAGAAAACACTGATTTTAAGAAATTTAGGAAATACTTTAATTATTTAAGAGCTGACGATATTTGTGAACTCATTAATACTTTTGAAAAACAGTAGAATTTATTAAAAATGTATTTTAATTCAATTAAATTCAGTTTTAAAGCAATAATCGTAATAATAAAAGACCTCATTTAGAATCAATTCATATTATTATCTAATACTTAGATATTTAGTTTGAAATTATTTATTAGTAAAACTCATTTTGTCTCAAAAGCTAACAATAAACCGGATAATTGAAGAATTGGATCACTTGATAGTTGCACTCCATAAGATGCCTGGAATTTGAAAGTTCAACCAGAGCACCTGATGAAGTACAAATGATAAGTAACCCCCAATTTTGAAGGCACCCAAAGGCCTTTATTAAACAATTATAAATATTTATCATTTCTCACTTCATTACTAATTAACTAAACTTATAAAAGGGTTATGACATCAAAACAATTTGAGAAAAACTTTTCAAGAATATAATCAACTGAACGACAAATTTGAAAATATATCCAATAAATTGAGACCAAAATTAAGGAGAATTAAAAAAGGAGTAAAACTAATGAAGAATTTATAAAATATTAGAAAAGATTGAAATTAAAGCTTACATTAGATTAAAGTCGAAATTTCGGTACAATTTGAAGCAATGCTCGAATTGTTGTCAGTTGAGAGCAAATGTCGACTCAATACTCGCAGTCAATACTGAAGTAGTATTCAGTACTTATTTCAAAGGGTTTATGAAAGACTGAGAACAAAGTTCACGACAAGAAACGAGAAATTCTTATATAACGCATTCGGAACGAATGGTATGGCTTTAAATACTGAGGAAACAGCATTTGAACAGCATTTCAGTCATTTCTCTATAACTGATTCACTGATTTCAGTGAAATAGTGTAAGACTATTATACTGATTACATCCTCAAATGTATTACACATATTATGTTCTGTGCATTCTTCGCAACCGACTCACACACACCGACAACAGACAACTGACTAATGCCAGCGCCTGAGTGTGTGAGCACCAGCTCTAACACACAGACAGCCAGAGGTAGAGCCGGGAGAGTGCAATAAAACTTGGATTCTGAGTTGAGCTCTCTCTCGCTGTTTCCAATGTTGAGTGAGGTGTCTGTGCTGTTCAGTGCTGTTCTGTGCCGTAAAAGCGTATAACCAATGCTCAGAACGAAGTTATTCGCAATTCTCGGAAATCCCACAGATTTTCATTCGTTTCATACGTCAAACGAGTTTCTAAGAAAATAGTTCTCTAACTCTAACTCTCAATATTAGAGTTTATGCAATGCATGCACTCATAAATACTATGCTGTCCTTATGCTGTCCTCACACTACACATTACTTTTATGCAACGAGAGGCGAGGGCGCAACTTCCGGACGTGGGCCGCCCCTACAACCTATTTGGTAGTATAGCCTTAGGTGTCACCTTTTTCATTAGATGAGCTACATTTTCACCAAGATAATAATTCTATCCGGGTCAAAGCTTATTCTGCGAATAGATAACGACATTCAGATTGGGTTAGGCTGACACCCAGACAGGTCGGTATTTGACATTCTAAGCCTTAGGTTATACCTGTATGTTCATAAAGGCTACACCCCTCGAGGGGGCGGCCCACGGAAGTGCTAACATTTTTTACATTTTTATTTAATACTCTATCGATGACTCATTTCTAATGAGAAGCCGATAACAGAGAACTTGAAAACTTTTGATAACATTATGCTCTCAATGAAATCGGGTTCACTGTTGACAATACCCACACTTTTATCATAATATTTCCCATTTAAGCCTTAAATGCATCAAAATTTCAAACCTTCTAATTATCTTCTAATGAATTCTTCCGACTATCTGTCAATTTAACGTTCGGTTACTTACAAATCAAAGCCTAAACACATTTGTGGCATAAATAAGAATATAAGACAAACGTTTCAAACATTGAGACTAAAAAGTGTGCAGACATTAAATGAACATTAAATAAGAAAAAAGGAAAATAAAATTAACAAATAATAATTTTTTTAATGATTTTATTTGAGTATATTTTCTCAACGATTAAGTCGTTCCTCACTCACTACTCAGTGTGAATGCATTGTAAGACAACAGTTGTCTGTCTGTGCGCTCAGAGAATGCCTTCAAGTCTTTGACTTTGAATTTCTCAGAAATGTGACTCAGGGCTCATTCAGAACTCATATTCGCAACTCTTTGAAAAAACCATTTTTGATGAATGAAAACAAATAAATGAGTTCTCATATTAAAGTGAGCCAAAGATTTTACATTAAATTGGAATTAAATTGAATAATAAAAATTGAGGGCCGGGAAGGAAAACTCTCATTAAACCAATCATTATTACATACAGAAGCAAATGTCAGACATCTGTCCGAAAGGAATGCAGGTGTTTGACGTACAAACCACGTGTTTCACTCATTCATTACACAACGGAAAAGCCTTTTATTTATGCATTTTTTAGGGGTTCAATAGAGAGGACTGCCATCACTGCGAGGCCACCATTTGACCATTTATTCACATTACACTCATTGGAGTGGAATGGAGTAGACTTTTAAAATTCATAATTTTCTCAATTAATGAAAAAAGGCTAACAAAAGACTTTTTAAAATGAGCCCAAATTTGATAACATTTTGAAACAATGACTTGAAATAAGCAAATGATTTATCTAGCTTGTTCTGCTTCATTTCATAGTTACTAATTAAAAAGCATTTCAATTATAACCAATTCATTGAGTGAATGAATTGAGTCGACAATTGTGTGACACTTAAGCGATAGTTTACAGACTTCGTTACAGTTAAGTAAAGTGACGACACACACACACACACACACACCACTACTATTCAAGGCTTTCAGTCATGCCTCTTAGCACAGGTCTCACACACTCATATTTTAGTCTCTGTCCCTCTAATTGAAAGTACAGTTCTAGCAATATTGAATGTGCTTGTTTAATTCACCAAGTATATTTGTTTTATGAAATCTTCAACTATTAATTTTGTGAGGAACTAGGAAGTAAGTATACACGTATAAAGTTCCTAGTTGGCAAATTATCAGCATACTTGCATCTACTTGCAAAGAAAAGATAGGGTTTCGGTTGTAAGACCTCAAATAGGTTTACATCAATAATTGTATTCTAATTTTGGCTAATATTGAGCAAGGATACAATTATTGATTTTGAGATTTCTAAATAAAGATATTTGTAAAAATCTATTTAAAAAATCAACAATGTAATCTTTTAATTATAGTATTTTCTCGAAACTGTAATCAAAACTTTGAAATTTAGTAAAAATAATCCCAATTATGAATGTGTATAATATATACAGTGTAGGCGCTTAAGAGCTAATCGGTTAAGAGCAATTTCGGCTATAAGCAAGTGAAAGGTAATGCACCAACGGTTACTATTGAACGGGTTTTTGCTCTTTTATAAGCAATTTCTGATATAGGCAAAGGTTTTCAAAAGCACCAAGCGATTACTACTAAACGACCTCCACTGTATATATATAGTATGATAAAATGTCAAAGTTGGTATATGAAAAGTACAATAAAACTATTTACTGGAAATCAAAAATGAAATTTTATTTTTAATTTGCGATAATTTGTTTACTTTTGTTCGGACCAATGGACTTATCTGGATTAGTAATTTCTACTCAAATGTATCATACTAAAAATTGGGGTACAAGTTCATCTCAAAATTATATTAAAATCTAGTAATGGGTTCGAGGTTTATAACAAAGTCATATTTTTATGTATGGCCTCCATACCAACTTTGAGATTTTATCGAACTATAGATATGTGACTAATTTAGCATAGTAACCCAACTTAAACCGGATTTATGAATTCTTCCTTGGACTTTTCTTTGCTTAATAAGAATAAACTTTTCATTAATGTCTTTGATATTTATGCCGAAACTGGAGATGTTTGAGCTATTCAATTATTAAATTAATTCAACACCCGGATTGAATATTAGCCAAACTGTATTTGGAAACTTTGGCGGACGACGAGAGAAAGAAACAAAAGTGATTGTCAAGACCTAGATAATAGTGCCACAACTATTACAGGAAGCCTTGAATAGCAGCGATTGGCTTATAATTTACACAAAAGTGGTAATTAATTGCCACAAAGGGTTTATGGCCCAAAACACGTATCACGTGCTTTGACTGGCTTTGAATGATTCGCTCGATTCCTATAAGTGAAACATTTTACAAAACAAAGGATAAAAATAACAGTTGGATATGAGGGTACAATTAATTTGAGCTGCCTCATATTTTTTGTTGGGAAAAACATTGTTTTATTGGAGCTGCGCTGATCTACACTATCGTAACGTTTTTTCCGGTATTGATTTTAGAGGCGAACCAACAACTGGATGACAGGTCATTGAATTTACCACAAATAATAAAACACAGCATAAGACTAACGAATACTCTAAAGATTAATAAGAATATTAAACAAGGATTCGGTGTCTGACTCATGCACTCAAACACTGACATCACTCAATGAAAAGTGATATTCACACAAATATTTTCAAGTCATCGATAGATTGGATCAGAGATAGCGTTAGAAAATTGAGAGGAAAGGGATGAGTGAATGGGAGAGGAATGGGAGAGCAATAAAAAAATATTCGAGACATACAAAGAGTAGATGAGATGCAACACATATTTTACATACTTGTGAGTGAAGAGCAAATCATATCTTAATTGCTTTGATGACTACCACTACCACTGCATCCGAATTACAGACATTTGGACGCAATTATTGCACAATTGAGACAATTGTGAGACAATAGCAACGATTGCGGCGTCGACTGCAATAGATTGGCCCAAAAATACATTAATTTTGAAGTACTTGTGCTCTAAATACCATTTTATACATTATGTAATGCAGACAAACATTAATCGATTGAATGGAAAAATGGTGGAAATACTCAACTTTTATTCAAAAGTGTAACCCTTTTAAACAAAAACTAATAATTGCTTTCAAATAACAATACAAAGAGAGAAAACATATAAATATTTGTCAAAAGAGAGTTTGCGTCTCATCTCTTAATAGGCGTATAATTTAAATATATTGTAATTAAAAGTAAGCCTAAAAGTGATGCCAAACCATACTTTGGAATAAGTTTCTCCTAAAAGCGCGCATTTCATCAGACAGACAGACAGTGTTATCGACCAGACAGTTAGTGCTGAGTAGATAATAGACATGAGTTGTGAACTCTGTCTGTTCCATACATACCATTGCCAGACACACGAGACAGCTCTGGGAGTATACACTGGGATTAAAGGGCTGTTCAACAGTTTGAATGCTTCAGACATTTAAAATCCAGACATTCCTTTCGCGACAAATCAATCAAATAATACAATAATTATTTGACAAAAAAGAGTGTCTTCTCTGACAGAGACTGTTCTCCAATCACAACACAATCACAGCACAAACCAAACAATTCTTTAATTCATTTATTAATCAATGAAATAAAATATTAATTAATTGTTTTCTGTTATCCCAATGAGATTGTCTACAACTTGTACGACCTCTACATCTATAACATCTACAACCTCTTCAGACGTCCTAACACTTAGAGTGTCGTTAAATGGCAGCAATCGAGTGACTGTATTGGCGGCCGATTGGACACAAATAGAGGGGAAGTGATGCCTCACTTTATTAAACTCAATGGAAGAGACGCCTAACTTATCGGCCACTGATTTCATCGGAACAATGCGTTCAAAACATTTAGTCAAATATGGCAACAATTCATTCGTATATTGATTGCAAAATCTGAAGAGAACTTCCCTCTCGTTTGGTGTGAGACCTGATTCTTCAGCTCTGAAACAAATAAGAAAATATTGTTAAGTCTGTGAAAATTATATCAAAATAAAAATCAGAGGATTTTCGCTCAAATAAGTGCTCAGAGAAATAATACTATAATTGACAGCAATTAAGATATCAAATATTCAAATCTATTCTAATTTCTTGAATTAATGCAAAAACTTTTATTATTTGGAAGTAATTAATTCTATTGTTTATAACGAAAATAAGACAAAAAACTAAACGACACCAAAAAAGAATCCCAGGATTCAAAATAAACGACAAATAAAAAAAGGCTATTTTCAGACTAAAAGCGAATTATTCACAAATTTGTGTCATTCTGTGCAACAAAAGCCATCGTATATTATATGCCTGAAAATAATCAAATAATCTCTCGATTTAGTTAAGAATTATTTTAATAACAAATAATTGACAAAAATCTGATTATTCATCGAATAGATGACAAATTTTTAGGGGAATACCAATGAATACCTGCATTGCTCTGACGTTTAGCTACATTTCACGAGAAATGCTAACTATTGGGTGCGAACGGAAGTTATAATAAAACTATTGATTTTTTGGTTTTGTCTGAAACGCTATTCTCATATCAAACGAGTCATTGAAATCCAATGAATGAAATTCCAAAAAACCAATGAGTGGTCGGGTATTCCCAGAAATATAGAAATATTTCACTAATGGTTACGACACTCATTCATTAAAAATATAATAAATAAATGAATCACTGAATCAGAAAATAATTTCAAATAAAATGAATTATTTAAATAACAAATAAATACTAAGTTTAAGGAAATGATAAATAATTATTGTTTCAAACTTTGAACGAAATTACTTCAATTGTTCGCTAATTTTGAGACTGAAATCAAAACCTAAGCAATTAAAACCCAAAAATGAGCAAAGATTTTACATTTAGGAAACATTTGAAGCAAATTAAAGGAGAATTTGTGGCAAACAGTTCTTAACACTTAAATAAACAAAAATTAAATAATTAAATACTAAATTAATTTTAAATTTAGACCTCATTCAAGAACTGATATCTAATTTCAATTCTGTTATTTGATTAACACTATTACCTGAAATACTTGGAAATAGCGTTCGAAATACGATTAAACGACTCATTAATAGCATTGGTCAACGGAGAAATGGCCATCAATGGTGTGGTCCGACGAATCTCATTAATTGCGGTCAACATATCGTTGCAATATTGGGCCAAAAGCGGAAATTCTAAGAGACTTATCGGTGGCGTCAGTTCCTGTTCACAACAAATCAAAAGATTGAGAATTTGAGAGCAATGTCTTACAAATTGCAAACCTGATTGTCTGCGCCCATCACTACTGATGCCGATGAGTTACACACGTGAGACGTCAAAGTGAAGCTTTGTATCGATTTCTCAAACCTTAAGATCAAAAATATGTCAAACAATAAATCAATCGTTTAATGCAAATAACAATAAATTAATTTAATGGTTGAGTGATGAGAGATGACTCAAAATTGAGATCTTAAACACTTTGTGGCAGAAAATCAATTCTTTTTAAAGAATGAAAAAGAATTTTAAATAAATCGTCAATTTTTGATATGTTTCGACAATAAAGTGATTAATTGGATTCACTCATAAAATATTTAAGTCAAACAAATTCTTTCGACCAAAGAGTTTGTCAAAAGGAGTCTATTTAGTAATAAATTCGTCATTTAATCATAAAATCCTCTAATTTCTTAAAGTATTAATATCATAATTCAATTTAATCCGATTTACCATGCCAATGAAAATTTGGTTCAATTAGAAAAACATCTATTTTTTTGATGCATTAATGAAAGTGAACTGAGCTGACCTTTCGGTAGACTCATTGACTACGAGTGAAAATCTTTTACAAATGGCGTTATTAATAATGGGCACGAGTTGTGGTCGGAAATCAGCTCCAATTCGACTCATACTAAGTCCAAAATAAAAGGACGGGTCGATTACATTCTCGATTTGATAGTAATTTCCAAACTCGTTGTTCGCCCATCGATTCAAATAAGAAGACAAGACTTCGAGGAAATGATTGATTTTGTAGAGAAGCCAACTGTTAATTATAAGACTGTCGTTGAAGTCGCGATCAGACGCTATATTCGTTACACCGAAATATAAGTGCTTTTGAGACACTATAGGATCGCAATCAGAAAAAATGGCCCTGTACTGGGTCACGATATCGAACAGATGGACGCGATTTGTTTCGATTATTTTAGTGATTCGGACCAACGCTTAATTCAAAGCAAATACATATAAATAAAATGAGCGAAACTTAAGACAAAACATAGACATACGGGTAGGACAGGGCACGTCTCTTATCAAGCAAGTTAACCACTGGTCGCGAGCGCTCAAGAATTTGATCCTAAGTTGTGATTCACTGAATTTATTGATTTGTCTCAAATAACCCACAATTTTAAGACAATTTTGGAGTTGAATATTAGCGGACATCTCTTTCAATAACTGATTTATCATCGATTCCCTGAAGACTTCAATGTCTTTGGCTATACTCTGAAATATTGACAATAAGAGAGATATAATTGAGTGAAATCATTACCGAAATAATCGAAAGGTTTTGTCCGTAATTTTTATTCAATTTGTCGATATATGAATACAATTGAAGCGCTTCTTCATAAAAACCATTTCTCACACAAGTGTCCATCAGTTGAGGAATTTCGAGCACTTCTAATAGCTGTGGATGTTTTGACAGCATATGAGACACATCTCGCCATTGATTGGAAATATGCTGCGCTTCGGCCTCGAATTCGTTGCATTTGTCGACTAATTTGGGCAAACAATCGATGACTTTGTCGACAATGCCTTCCATAACAATCAATTGATTGCTAACTTTTTCCACCGTTTCTGCATTTCTTATGAATGTCTTGTAGTTATTGAACGCCAACTGATGACTATTTTCAATATCAGGTCTTAAGTCTGAATTGGATGTCATATTATCGGCAATTCATTGAACTGTTAATCGGTTCCAAATCTATTAAAGCAAATATTTTTCTAAAAAAAAATAAAAGCAAACAAATGACAGATAACTCACTTTTATTGACAAATATTCAGTCAATGAGTGATTTATTTTGTTTTTCACTCAATTTTGATGTCGTTTTCGCCTTTTGTTTGTAAACAAAAACACGTCATTTAAAGACATGACGTTTATTATGAGTACAAAATTTTCCCGACTTTGATGAGAGTACCATCCCTGTCTATTTGCATGTGGATTTGATTGCAATAAAGTTAAGTTATTTGTTGTCATGACTACAGGCATGCAAATAGACAGGGCTGGTACTCTCATCAAAGTCGGGAAAATTTTGTACTCATTATACTACACCTCATGTGAGATGACATCTATGGGCTCCACAACAGCAAGGCTACAGCAAGGCAACAGTTACTGCTATAATCTAAGAAATAGATCACATGATTCATTTCATATTCTGTTTTAGAATAGTGATCTATGACATTTCTTAGATTATAGATCTTTCTCGGTAATAAACCCGAAGGCTCCAAGTGCTCCACTTAGTACTTTTCACACCACATGTATTGGAAAGACTGAGACTTTAGCGCTAAGATTGAATATTACTAATACAATCGAACCTCCATTTAAGAGAATCATTGGTGCTGCCAAAATGATTGCCCTTAATCAAATTTCTCTTATATCAAAACTCAACAAAAAATGAATTTATAAGAAGTAATTAATTGCAATTATATGATAGATCTGTTATTTTTGACAATTTTAAAGCATTATTGCTCTCGAATAGATTGGATTCTCTAATTTGTTAATCAGTCAAAAGAAGTTTTCAACATTACATCGTATAAATCTAATCCCTGTTTTTTTTACCGGTGAACGGGCGGGTGCGGTAAAGCACAAAACTATATACTACATTCCATTTCATAGATGTAGTGAAAAAACACAAAGAGGGACCAAGGTAAAATACAAGCCCCCTCGCTTCACTTGGCAAAAAACATAAAGAGGGACCAACGTAAAATACAAGCCCCCTCGCTTCACTTGGCAAAAAACATAAAGAGGGACCAACGTAAAATACAAGCCCCCTCGCTT
>JAQGCS010001912.1:0-11823 GCA_034702105.1 Fuscozetes fuscipes | reverse complement strand
TGGGTGAATTGAGAGAAGCAAATTAATTTTGGCTATAGATGTAGTGCCTATTGCTTTGATCCAAACCTTGTTTTTATTAATTGATAGCTTCAAAAGAGGCACAAAATTTTAGTTTTTGGATTTAATTCAAAAAATTGCATCCATTTAGCCTTCAAATACCAAAATAAGACTTAACTCATTTTAATTCGTGAAATTACTTTTCTCTTATTATCAAAACAAAATTTGATCTCATTTTTCAACATACATATACTTAATAATATGTATATGGTGAAATTGATTTTTGTCAGTGTAAACAACGATTAATTTAGTATGATAACAAATACATTTTTATTTAAACAATTTTCGATTGTTATAACTCATAAACCCTATCACTCAAAATAATTGTCTGTATGTTTGGCCTCATAATTGTTTAGTTTGTCCCCTCATTGTTAGTCACCAATGTAAATGATTTCATAAATAACTTGCTAAATGTTCTGGAAGAAAAATTCTTAGATTTATCAGATTAGAACTCTCGGCTTCATTTAGCTCTTATTATTGGTTGAAATGATTAATTTTTATTTATTCTTGCTAAGTATTAACCAGACGACAGACATATAATTAAAGATCACCTTAATCATTAAAGCTTAATGGTTTCAAATCCTACAAATTATTTCTTTTTTCAATTACCAGAATTATTATTTAATAAATTATAGAATAAATGAATCATTCATTTGAGTAAAAGTTTAACTAAAAAATAAACAAATGTTTGTTTTATCTCTATTTTGACATTTTATCTGCAAAACAATTATTCCAATTAACCAAAAGATAATAATACAAAAACTGCGCTCAAAAAACTTGCGATTCTGATATGCAATTGATTGGAAATGTAGTCCTCAATAAATTAAACATGCTTGAGTTCCTTATTTGCCACTGAAAAAGCAAAAGTTGTCAGATGGCCTCATACACATATAATTATGACAAAGTTGGCATGTTGAATTTTTCAAAAAATTATTCTTTAGAATAAATGAATGATTTAATTACAGTAAACTCCAATCAATTCGAGTCTTCGCGACAGTTATATCCGTTGCGGTCTTACAGAGAGGTCCAAATCTTTCACTATGTGATACCTGAAGAGATAGTTGAGGCCAAGTGGCGCTTCAATGCCTCCAATTTTTACGGCTCTTATCTAAAAAGTTCACTTCAGGCCTATTCCTCACAAATGAATTTAATTGGAGTCCGTTCCTGTGAAGCACAAAATCTGACGGTTCACTTAAGGCGCGGAAGTCTACCCATAATTAATATAAATAACGCCTCATTTCCTGAGAACCTGATATCAAACGATTCCCAACAGTATTCCATTGAACTGAAGAGCGATTCCTCTATCGTCACATTCAATATCACGAATCCATTGGCCGGCGATTGGTTTGGTTTATCGTATTTGCATAAAGTGGACGACAGGATATCACAAAAGGGACTCGAAATTGAATGTCAGCACAAATTGGCTTCGAGTCTGACCTTCAAAAAACTCAATGATTTGATGCCAAAGAAAGATATAATAGTCTTAACGCCAACCCTTTCTTTAGTACAAAACGTAACTCAAACCACTTATTATAAATTTTATATGAATTCAAACTGTTTTAGTGCCAAATTAGTGGTTCCGAAGTGCGCACAAACCTCTAAATTGTATATTAATAGGAGCGGAACAGTCTGTCCAATATCTCTCTATTCTCGAGCAAAGGCTCTGCCGTCTCCTCAAGACTTTGACTACTCTTTCAATTGCAGTAAAATTGAAGATTCATTCGGAGAATGTCTTTTGGATTTACAGTCCTTATCGACCGATTCGTGGACTTATGTCAGAATCGAACCCAACGGACAAAACTTAAATGAATTATTTGAAACAATAGAACTCACTCTTCAGCTAATTATCGATCAAAACCAAAATTGTTTAACAAAAACCAGTGAACAACAATTAATGGCCTCATCAGAGCCATCGGTGACCACCTATTCTAGTCCTGTTAGTGCTAACCAAACACAATTATTTGAGACAACAGAATCATTGAGACCATACCTCATAAGTCTTACCCGTTATGACACTATCAATAGCCTAGAATTTAAGTACAGTCATGTGGACGCCACTGAATTCCAACCGAATCAAAACATTTCTGTCTTTTTCGATGTACCCAACGATCGAGTTTCGGTTCTTGAGTTCGGAATCATTCCTCAGTCAGACATCGGAGGAACGCTTTCCATCGACTTTGCGATCTCTCCTTTTACTAATACGTCGCAACAAAACTATTCCGTTTCTCTTTGTCTTCAGTTTGAAAGGATAGGGTTTTCACCAAATTGTTTGCGTGAACACAAACTAAACACCAGTTCCACTGATTTCGCGGACAGAACTGCCATCAAAACAATTATGATTCCATACCCAAAACCTGGGAATTGGTTCATAACATTAAAAGTTGATTGTTATCTCTACGAATATTCTTGGGATCGAAGCGATCGAATTGGAGATAATTGTGAAAAGAATAGTACATCGATTCTGTTGGACATCGCTTCGGCGCCATGTCTTCATTCCAAGTGCGCTAATCGGGGCAAATGCGTTCAATATTTGAGTGGAGGTGTTCTTTTCAGTTCCTGTTCATGTAAAGCAGGTCTGTCTTCACTTAATGTCAATTAAGTGGCTAATAATTTTTGTACCTAAAGGATGGAAGGGCTGGTTCTGTAACGATGGATCACAAGCCTTAGCTGAAGACCAACTTTTGCTCAACTTTTTATTACTTACTTTAAGTAATGTAATGTTTATTCCGTCTGTGATATTGTCTGCATATAAGAAGTTCTTCACCGAAGCTTTGGTTTACTTGACAACAATGACCGCTTCAACAGTTAGTCCTCTTTTCAATGAATGATAGAAATTAACCCAATTTTGTCGACAGTTATATCACGCGTGCGATTCTGATTACCCGCAATCGTATTGTCTGCTTAACCTAAATGTCTTACAATTCGGTGACTTTTATTCGGCAATTCTAGCCTTTTGGGTCACTTTAGTCACTTTGGCAAATATGCCAGACCTGTGCCGCGCATTCTTTCATCTGTTTGGAGGAATTGTGATCGCATTCACAGTAGAGACCGATAGGACGAGTCTATGGGCTTTCGCACTGCCAGCCGGTATCGGAGCTATTATTCTCATAATTTCATGGGTCAGTCATAAAGTTTTTTTTATGGGACTTTCAAATGATTTGTTTCTATTAATAGGCTGTTCGGTGCTGTCGGAAGTCATGCTATCCTTCGGGGAAATTTTGGTTATTCAGTATTTTGCCGGGAATTGCATTGACTGCGGGCGGACTTGTCGTCTATGCCTTCTTCGAGACTCAGGAGAATTATGCCATTACTCACAGGTTTATCCATATTATCAGAACACACATTATTAATATGACTGTCCGTACAGCTGTTGGCACGGAATTATGGCGTTGGCGCTCCTCTTTCTGGTGCCATCCATGAAGACAGATACTGATGAAGACGAAGAAGTTGGTGGCAAAGGTACTGATACTGAGACATATTATGAACTAATTGGCGAAGAGGGCTCTCATTTAGCGCGGGTTCCGCCCCGTTAAGCATTTTGCCATTTACTCAAACATACAGTCAATTAAATTAGACTCAAATCAATTAAAAATCAAAATAGTATTACATATGACTTAATATGAATTTTTAGTCACATTTTATTATAAATTGGTATTCAATTCAAAGATCTCTGTCTTTCTGTAGATATTTATTACGATATAAATAAAGCAAACGTTTGTTTGAAGTAATAATTAATCAATTGATTGATTGTTTTCTGTCTTTCTCTCCCGTTCTGTCCAATTATAGCCAAATGCAACGCAAAGTTAGCTCACGTCGAGTGGAGACCATCGCATACGAGCTTTAAGTTTTTGAATGACGACATCGATATGTTGTGACCTATGGTTGGCTCCATTCAGACCACAATTTCGTACAAACACTTTGACAACACTTTTACAGCTATTCTTCAGACTATTATTCAGACAAATCTCAAATCAAAAGCATTTTTAGTGGAAAACTGTGTGAATGTTGTGTTTGACTGCATTCTGCGGTAAAACTGTTAACACTTTAGTTGTTTGAAACCAAAGAAATTTTTGATCAAATTTTATGAACATTTGTTGAAAACTGTTTTAAAACTAATGAGTCTACTGTTTGTTGAACCGAACAAAGAATTATTTGATTCTTAACTAAACTATAGTTAACTGCAAAGCATTTTAAGCAAAACCCAACAAAAGTCATAAAATTGTTGTTTTAGGAGTTGTTTGCGATTAAGTGCTTTGTCTGTAAAGCGTTTAAATATTTAATTCAAATATTAATTATATATAAAATGAAGTTTCAGTCAATAAGTCTCTGCGATTGTCATTAATGTCGACATTAAATGAATTAATTCAAAGCTATAATCACTCAGACATTAGGCTTGACTTCAATTCTTTATAAATGGATTTACATTTAATCGTTATTTATATCCTTTTATTGTTAGAGATTTAAATTAATAAATGATTTAATGAACAAATGCTTTATGAAAATGATTTCATTTATCACTCCTTCCTTGAGATATCCTCTGAAGAAATGCCTGTCCTTTGTTTTTGCGGAACTTTTCGAATGGATCGTTGTCTGTGTTTCTCACTCCAACCCCTTTGTAGAGTTCATTTAGTTCTCTCACTTCTCCGCCTTTTATTGGATCTTAAAATATGTTCAGAGATTTATTCAAATTGTAAGTGAAATCAAACCAATTTTATGCAAACCTTGAATGCCCTGACCAGTAGCGCCCAGTCCTGAAGCCCCGGACCAACCCATCTTTTTGAGCATTTGATGGCCTTTATTTGATTCGTCAATTCTTGACTCGGGTTTGGCATAAGATCTGCCAATATTTGGATCACCAAAAGTAAAAACAAATGTTTAGAAAACTTACGCAAAACTACGCGTTGGAGACGGACTTGGACTCGAACTTCCGCTTTTACTTCTTGAATGATACGACCGACTTCTACTTCTTGAACGAGATCTAGATCTTGATCGCGACCGAGAATTTCTTCTTCTGGAACTAGAAGGTGATCGGCTTCCACTTCGACGAGATTTGGATTTTCGAGGACTTTGGAGATAATTATTTAAAAAGAGTTAAATACGAAAATATGGAATACCTCTTATCTTCTCTGTATTCTCTATACTTCCTTTTCGGTGATGGACTTCGCTTTGAGTGAGAACTTGAATGCGAATGGCTTTCAGTGTTTTGATTACTTTTAGAATCGTTTTCACAATTATTTGTATTATTTTTAATATAACTTTTGTTGAAATCACTGGAAGTGTCCATTGATTCGATTCCATTCTTGGACTCTTCTTTAAGTTTCTTGGAGTGACTCTTGGCTTTAAAAAACTCATAGAGTCCTAACTGTTCCCAACCGTCACTATTTCGAGGCCGCTCATGAGTGGGCGGTGAGTAAAACATTTCGACCGCCTGCAGCAATCTTTCATTAGGTGGAGCGGGAGGTGGGAGTCGTATGTCTTTGGGGACAATTGACTTATATTCAAAATCTTCAAGTTTGACGAGTGGTGCCATAAGTCCTGCCGGTAGTTCGAAATATGGCACATCTGGTATCACTTCTTTAGGAGGAATTGGCCCTGAATTCGGTACCGCATTAAAGAACTGATTGTTAGGGGGAATATGTGTCGGCGGAAAGGGCGGACCAGTCATTGAATTGGGAAAGGGTTGGTTTGTAGGCATCATTTGTTGAGGCATTTGTGGAACCGGTCCTAATCTAACTCCCATTTGAGAAGGTTGATGCAATTGAGGCAAAAGAAGGGGTTGGGACTGACTGCTCGATATTGGAGGCGGGCCTGGAGGTGGGGTCTGATGCACCAAAGGTAAAAACATCGGCACTGAAGTGGGGGGCGGCGGCTGATCGAACTGTCCCACGATTGGGGGCCGAGATGCTAGAGAAGGCGGTTGTGTTGGGGGCAGTAGTACTGAAATGGTTTAAAAAAGATTTAAGTAAAAACTCAAAGCAAAGGGAAAACAGTTTGCCTGACATCGGGGAACAGAAGGATGTCCGGGCATTTGAGTGTTGACCGGCATCGGAAGTGAAACGACCGGCATTTGGGGCACATTCGGCACTATTTGTTGCTTTTGTTGCTATCAATGAATGCAATTATCATTAAATGCAAATACTAAAGAAAAAAGTGGATTACTTGTAATCTCTGTATCTTTATCTGGATGTGTGTCACAAACTCTGAGTGCTGTTTCTGTAGCTGATTATACTTTGCTAACTGTCCGTTGGTGACAGCATTGACCTGACCTGAAAATTCATTCAAAAGAGCACTCTTTGGTCGCCAATGAGAACCGATTTGAGGACGAATCGAGAAAAGAGATCAAATGAAACAATGAATTTAGAGATTCAGTATTTGAGCTAAAAATCAAATGAGAAATACTTTGACCTAAATATCAATTCGGGATTCGCTGGAAATTCAACTCATTTTTATCTCTCATTAAAAATAAATTTAAAAAAAGTTTACAAACAAAACAAAAACTATATTTTCTTTTGAAAAATATTCGAAAATTGGGTACAATTTAAGAAAAGTTGTCTTACCTTATAGTTAGCCAAAGCGAGGGCCGGGTTTTGTAACTGCTATTTATGTGAAAACAACAAAACGGTTTATTTTGTGTCTTTTTGATTGTTTGCTTATATTTATTAATTTGTTTAGCATTTGAGCTAAAGTACAAAAGCCTTACATCCAGTGCTGTGCGTTCAAAGTACTGATTCATTTCCCATAACTTCAAGAGCTGTCAAAACAGTTCATTCAATCGATTGAATTCAAAGTAAGCGTCAGATTCAGTGGTTCTCAAAATCGAATTATTGTTTCAAAACTGTTGATACAATTGTCTGTCTTTGAGAACCTCTGAGGAGATAATAGAATACATACTTTTGTCAGCTTTTGTTGTTTCTGATCGTCGGTGTCGGCGAAGGTGTGGCAAAAGATAGGGACAATCACTTTCTCAAGAGAACGCTTAAGGCTATCGTCTCCTTTTCTCATACTATTATATTTCGATTTCACACAAATTTGATTAACTTTTCCACAAAAAACAAATCATTATATTTAGTCAAACAGTTCTCACCAGTGATTGAATAAGTCGTTTATCAAATAAAGAATATGTAGTCTCGAGTCGAATGTCGAACCAATTGATGTCACTCTGAAATCAATTCAATTGGAATGAGTTGAGCACAAAAGTCGGTCAAAATACATACTTCTTGAGGAGATATCTGGAGATGACATCGTAATGTATGGGAGCGTTGCAATTGTTGAATATCCACATTTTGCCATTCTATACATCAATTAAGTTAATAAATTGCATTTAAATGAACTAAACTCTAACTCTAACCGCAATCGACTCTTTAGTACAGTTATCAACGATTGGAAGCAAAACGGTTTCGAATTCATTCAAATTTATATTAAAGTCTTCCGACATTCGTCTTAACTGTTCCTCTTGTGATTGTTTGATGACATCATCGATGAGTATCTGTTTTTGTTGCATCAATACCTGGTGCTGAGCCGATAGGTTAGCCTCCGATTGACGGATCTGTTCCTGAAGTTCACTCATTTGTTGAGTCAACACATTTGGATCTAAAGTATTGTTCATATTATTGATGCCATTGTTCTGCCAAATGTTTGGCTGTTGAGGCAGTGGACCGGTTGGTGTGGAGGCCATCATTTGTTGGCCCATCATATGCTGCTGTTGTTGTTGTTGATGCTGATGATGCATTTCCTGTTGTTTGCGTTGAATGGTGTGTTCAGTGGTGACTCTGTACTGATAATAATTGAAGAATTCGCCGCCGAATAAGAAATAAAAGCGCGGATTATCTCTTTGCTTGTCTTTTGTCATTTGCTCGAATTCGGGACCATTTCTGGCAACAAATTGGGCCAATTTGTCGATTATATTTCTTAGCTCTTGGTCTGCAAATCAATTGATAGAAAATATTCAAATTATTGATTGATTCAAATCTTTTGTTATAATAAGGCTTTTGTTTTAAAAATCAATCGATTGATACCTTCCGGAGGTTTCGGTAAATCCATTGCATTTGAATAGAGATCTCTTGATTTGAAATTATAAATAATTTCTAAATAACTGCAATAAAATTATTTTTGTAAATAAGGATCAAAATATGTCTTCGCATCAAATGTTTGCAATGCATTCACGCCATCACTAATACACTCAAATCTACTTAAAGGCAACATATCAAAGTAGAAACACCTTGATGATAATCACATACACTTATATAAGACTAATGACAGAGTCTTAATGCAAGATGCTTTTATTTATTCATTACTTTATTATATTACAAGTTGTTTGCTTTTAAATTTGGTTCATTTATACATTAGGCTAAGAAAAGAGGTTTAACTGTAGTCTAGGTTTTGATGAATGTTTGAGCGGAACATTAGTTTTGCCGAAAAGTCAATTCAATTGTCAAAAAGTTTACTCAAATTAAGTTTATTATCAATTCTTGATTTGTATTAAGTCTTAAATTAATTTAATTTATTTTTTGTTTGTAAACACAATTAAGACATTAATTATTGATATTTTCTGCGAATAATTAATGATTAAGAAAATGTAAAATTAATTTTGGATTAAAATTTTAGCGCAAAATATGTCCCACAAAGGGTTCAGTACAACACTGGACGGTCCGGCTAATGCACTGGCCGTCAACAAAGAGGCCAATTTGGTGGCAGTAGCAGGGCGCACTGTGTTCAAGATATTCGAGATAAACGAAGACCACTTCGGCGAAGCCTTTAATCTAAGAGTTGGCAAAAATTTGAATCTAAATTTCAGCTGCAATGACGTCGCCTGGAATGAAGTGGACGAGAATGTCCTAGCTACAGCCGCCACCAACGGAGCAGTTGTCACTTGGAATCTGCAGAAGCAGTCGCGCTCTAAACTCGATGTCGTTTTTAATGACCACAAAAGAACTGTAAATAAGGTATGTTTCCATCCGTCGGAATCATATCTTCTTCTGAGCGGTTCCCAAGATGGGCGGATGAAACTGTTTGACCTGAGGCGCAAAGAGGCCACGATGACTTTTATAAGTAACTCCGAGAGTGTCCGCGACGTACAGTTCGCTCCATCGCAGGGCTCGTACTTTAACTTCGCTTCAGTACAGGAGACGGGAAATGTCGAGATTTGGGATATCCGGCGAAGTGATCGGCCAGAACTCAACTTCATAGCTCACGGCGGCCCTGTTTTTGCCTGTGATTGGCACCCAAATGCTGAAAAGCGGAAGTGGTTGGCCACTGCCGGACGCGACAAAGCAATTAAAGTGTGGGATCTGTCGAATCCGACAAAACCTCATTGTTTACATACTGTCCAAACTATAGCTTCTGTTTCACGCATCAAATGGCGACCGAACCGTGACTTTCATATCGGGAGCTGTTCTCTTGTGGTTGACTTTAGTATTTATGTTTGGGATGTGAATCGTGTTTACGTTCCGTCCGCTATATTCCACGAACACAAAGACGTGACCACAGGTTTCGCGTGGAAGAATGACCCGCATGTGTTGCTCTCCACCAGCAAAGACGGTACTCTCTATCAACACTTTTTTGAGTCCGCGTTTCGTCCTTCAAATCACTACAATCCTATCGGACTGTCGATAAACCCGGGCGGAGACGTGGCCTTTGCTGCGAGTGATGTCATTCTGAAGAACTCAGTCCTGACGAACAAAGAGTTAGTAAAAGCCCATTCCTTGGGCCCCAACTCTATAATAAGCAGTAGTGGTATAATCAGTCCGTTGACCACTACTGGCACTTCTCTAACTAACTATTCAAGCGTTCGCTTGTCTTCACTGTTTAGAAAACCTCCCGATCTGTCGGAACAGTTTAGAAATGCTGTCAGTTCTCTGATGTTATATAAGTGTTCCAATCATGATATGAGTGACACCCTATCTATGGATTGGTTCGTGAGTTCCGCAAAAAGATATCAATTGAATGGAAAGTCAATCGAAGAACTGTGCGAATACAACGCTGAAGTGGCCGCACAGCTCAACAGAACTCAGGTATCACAAACCTGGAAAATACTTCTTCAAATGTTTAACGCCAACGTCAGGTCCGGAACTATGAGTGGCAGTGCTGTTAACTCGACAACTGTTGGAACTCTGACTGACTTTAATGATAAAAACGATTTAGTGAACCCCAGCAGACATACCAGTGGTAGCACTGGTAGACATATGAGTGGCGGTAAAGTCAAAGACCAAATCAATGCAAATGACACTTCCGGTAACGAAGAAGAATCAGATTTTAGTGATATTATTGAAAATAATTCGCAGCCAAAGCCTAAGCGCGTGTCTCAGCCCACCCCTAAAAAACAATTTCCTGGAGATTTCTTCTTTAGTGAAAACGACGCTTTAAGTCAATCTGGTTTTGAATTGAGTCAATCCAATACTCTGACTGATAATATGTCGAGTCAACAGGAGTGGGATCTACCCAGGGAGGCATTCTTCCCTCGCCATACAATTCAGGATTGTTCGATACCACCAGATATAACTGATACGACTAATGACCCGTCCTCACCCACCAGTTTAGATGAAGACGACGACGCACTCAATCAAATCAATTTCATGTCCATCAGTGATACGGACAGTCACTCCCATTCTTTGCTATCGTCGAGAGCACCTCCAATTCCTGTCTGGCCCTTCACTGGTTTAGTAGCGGAAATGCTGCACTTCTATGCGAGTCAGGGCGATGTACAAACCTCAGTATCAGTGCTCCTGGTCTTAGGCGACAAAATGAAGTCATGGATTGATGTTTCTGTTCAACAGCAGTGGTATCAGTCATACATTGATCTCTTGAGTCGATTCGAACTGTGGAGTGTCGCCAATAAAGTGATCCGATTGTGTCCTCACCCATACATCAATAGTTTGAATCAGACATCGACCACAATATATGCCACGTGTGGTCTCTGTCGTAAACCTCTCAACTCAAGAGTTGGGTGGAAATGTGAGAGGTGCAAAACAGAGCCCTCCAACTGTTGCATATGTCACGTGGCAGTTACCGGACTTTTTGTCTGGTGTCAGGGCTGTGCACACGGCGGACATTTGCAGCACATACAGGAATGGCTCGCAAACAACACACTGTGTCCCGCAGGTTGTGGTCATCACTGCGAATATACTTAAAGTATGAAAGAGTCGCCAAATAGTCATAACATTTATGAAATTTTCAAACGAATGCTTTAATTCCTTTTTTAGAATCTTTTTTAACCATAAATTATATTTTTTTTAAATTAGAGACAAATTATATTTATTTTGGTTCCAAATTGAGTTTCATTGAGAATAAAGCGATAAAAATGTTAAAATTTGTTCTTATTTTCGGCTCTCTTTAAGGGAAGGGCGTATGGAATGAGCGGCAGTTAATTGAACGAAGTATTCAACAAAAATTCAACTATTTATGAATAATTCATTACTTTATATTTCTGTCATTTTTCTAAACTTCAGTTCAGACCTTAATTTTCGAAATCAATTTTTGTCATTATTTTTATTCTACTTTTAGTTAACCTTAAACTTGAATACAAAATATTTTTCAACAAAATTAGTCAATTAATGGAATAAGTATTTGAAAGACATAAATAACTCAATCAGATATTGTTAGGCATCAATAATAGATTTAAAAACATAAGTTACAAGTTTGCTTCACTGTGTGTTCTGATTGGTTATCCATTTGATTGATAGTATTGTGTATTTACCGAAGTTACGCACATTGAAGGTCAGGCCTTATTCGTGAATTTTGGGCAATTTTCAGAAATTTCTCGGTTGGTAT
>JAQGCS010001911.1:0-11825 GCA_034702105.1 Fuscozetes fuscipes | reverse complement strand
TAAAATGTCATTTCCCTAGTCTGGACTAATTTAACCATTTTTCGATATTTCCCCAGAATGGCATATTTAATACAACAAAGGATGGATATAAGTTTTTGCCTTATAGCTATTAAATATTTAACAAATTCAAATATAGATATTATAGAGATTTCAATCCAAATTCCAATAATAGCCCGCAATTATAAGCTAGATTATTAAAATAAATTTTTTCTTTTTGAACTTGATTAAGAAGAAAAAGGCATTTGTAGACAACGCCTTTCATATTTTTAACTCTAATTAATCGGTGCGGTATGTATTTGTAACTAGCAAACTATTTTATACACCCCTTCCTGTTATTGAGATAGATGTGCATCTCTCTATAAATTGATCAGCATTAACTGTCATATTTCAGTTATGATTGCATTGTAGCTCATCTATGTTTGTGTGCATTATGTCTAAAAATGTAACCATGGTCTTTCGTTAAATAAATGTTTTAACTACTAAAACACTGTCTTGAGATCAAAACAAACGAAATAAATTCATTTTCAATAAATATGATTCGTTTCAGAGAAATCCAGATTTTTGCCGCGGATTTTGAGATTTTCCCACAGATTTTGGAATTTTTGGACAGATTTGGAAATTATATTTTACTAGAATAATAAATATATTATAGCGATTAAATATAAAAAAGATTACATTATTTGGCTGAGTATATATAAGCAATGTTCTATTGGTAGAATTATGAATAAAATAATTAACCTTATCTTCTAATTTTATGCATTCATTTCCACCCGCATTATTTCAACCAAGAGCAGTACATTATGTATTGCTCACTGACTATGAGACCCCTTAGTTTAGTTTCAGTGGAATCCTGTTCATATTTGCCACTTTTCGGAAAAAATCTGCTACCGGGGGTATTTTTTGGAAAAAGAATATTCTTCACTATAAGAATTGTATTCATTAAAGCCTTGCTAACGTGTAATTGTTTAACTAATGATAGTGGCTGAATGGTCAAGGTACTAGCATTTAAAGAAATAAGATATTGGTTCGAGCCGGGTCGGAAGGATTGTTTTTTCATATAATTTTCAATAAGAATGCTAATTTAAACTTAAACAAATGTTTTTATCATAATAAAAGTCATGACTTCAATATTTTTAATGCCATTACATCAATTTAAAAAAGTTTTAAAATGTCTCCGATGAAGCTCGGACCAGTAGCCTGTTCATTTAGAGGCTAATGCTTAATATCAGGGATGGCCAAGCTTTTCGGCACTAGAGGGGGGTATAGGGGGGTGGTTTTTGAAAATTTTTCTAGGGGGGGGGTCTAAGGGGTAGTTTTTTTAATTTCCCGCCAAAAAAACCGAAAAAATTTGCCGCTTCGCTCGGCACGGCGCCTCGCTACGCTAGGCGGTAAAGCTCTATGGTAAAAAATTTCCAGCCTCGCTTCGCTCGGCGGAGAACACAAAGAGGCGTAAGCTCCGCTCGGCGGCGAGGGGGGGGTATACCTGTAATGTTAAATTTTCGAAAAATTCTAGGGGGAGGGGGTAAAGCCAAAATTTTCGATTCTAGGGGGGTAAGACCCATACCCCCCTTGGGCATCCCTGGCTAATATTATATCTATAAAATTTTCAATGCTTTTGGGGAGTGATGGGGACTAAAAAGGCCTAAAATTTATTCAATTCTTTGTGATTATCACAATAGTAACCAAATTGATTACCGTTTCCTCGTTTGCATTAAAATGTTTCAATTTTTAGGACCTGAGAGAAGAGCAGACAAATGGAGAACAAATTAATGAGTAATGATTAAATTGAATAGTCTTGAGCATTTGCTTCATTTTTAATTCTTGTTTAGAGCCGAAACTTTCAGCGTATCGGTTGAGGGCAAGGATTGTGTGGATTGTCCAGTAGTTGTTAACAATTCACAAAAAGGAAAACCTATTTCGAAGCAAATTTTAAACTCAGAACCGTCTGAGCCGTTGACTGTTCCCTATTTAAGTCCATTAGTATTACGAAAAGAAGTTGAAAATGTGCTCAACAATGAGGGTGATCTTTGTCTTTCTCGACCTGAGTTTGTTGACGAACATCCAATCATTTATTGGAATATGATTTGGTATTTTAAAAGAGTGAATCTTCCCTCACATTTGCCTGGATTATGTCTTTCAGCCCAAAGTTTCAACAAAAATAAAGTAAATTTAATAATCAATTTAATTAAAAGTTGAATTTCATTCAAATATTTGTGATCAGACGGAAAATGAGGAAAACTGGAAACTCAATGATTACCGAAAAGTGTCCGTCCGTTGTATGTGGGATAATGAGAAACTTCACGAAGACATTGGTAGCGGTTCTCTTCATCGACTTTGGCTCGAATCAGGTCTATTTTCTAACTCTTTTTATATTGGAGTTATTTAATTGATGTATGTGTTGAACAGGTGTGAGATCTTCACTTCTTCACGCATTAGTCACCGATGAGCGCAAACTCACTCCTAATTTAATGCGACAAATAATTAGTTCGATTCAATGCAATGATTTGTCGACTCCTATGAAACTACTGATTACCGAAAGATTAAAACTTAACGCTAAGAAGATAACACCCAAACAGCACAGTATTTATAGGGAACTACTTTTCCTTTCGTTTGTGGCTTTAGGTCGAGAGAACATCAATAATAGTGAGTATTATTTTTGTTGCAAATGATTGCAAACTCATGTTTTGACTCACTTTTGACAATAATAGCGGCATTCGATCGCGAATATCGTCGCGCTTTCGAGTCGATGACACCTAAGGATCAGTTAGGTTTGAAAGGGATCGATAAGCCGCCATCCATTGGTGCCGTTTTCTGTCGCCGATTCTTCAAAGAATTACAACTCAAGACTGCGATCAACTAATCATTTGCTCATAAATGACTGTTTTATCTGAGTTTTGACCACTTTTTGGTCATTTTTAATGCTCTCATTATTTTGTGGTTTTATTCTCCGATTAATTGATTATTTTTGTTGTATTTAATTGTTTTTATGTAAATATAGTAAAATAGTGTAAATAATATATAACTTAATATACTTTCGAAAAGCATTTAAATTATTAAAGTTTTTAGATTTTATAAAATTGTTTTGAACTTCGAAATGACATTAATTGACATTAAATGCCTCAAAATTATCAAATAATCACATTTTAATAAAACATTTAATTTACTAATTAGTCTTCATATTAGTTATTATGAAACGATCACAACTAAACTAAACTAAACTAGATATATACATATCTAAATTTTCCACAACAATTTGTTTAGGAATTTCAAACAATCGTGAATTAACAAGTTCGGTTCTGCTCCAATAGAAGACCCAAGTAGTTTTCATGCCACAATCTTAGACTAGACTAGACTACAGCCACAATACTGTACAAGTACAATTGTCGCAAATATTCTTTTCTTTTGATAAAAGTTTTGACAATAAAATTGTTTTCAATGTTTTATTGATAAACAAAATGACGTTATTTTAACGTTTTTTCTGAATGAGTGATATCTCAGTCAAAAAAATGTCTGACAAACAAAATGATTGCAAAATTAGTGACAAAAATACAATTAAATTAAATCAAAGGTAAGTTTCATTGGATTTAAAATAATTTCCAAATAATTAAATTCGATGTAAAAAGTGTTGAAAGCATTGAAGCGATGGAAACGACGGAAACAAAACATTCGTTGAATTCAACGCAAAGCGAATCCAATCACAAGAAATCCCATAAAAGTAAACATAAAAAACACAAAAGAGAGGAATCGACTCATTCCTCGACTCATCCAAAGTGTTCTAAACATACAAAACATTCAAAAAAGAGTAAAAAAGACAAAGAAAAGAAACACAAGAAGAGTACACAACCACTACCTCTCAAAGAGATGTCCGAAGAGGACAGAGAACTACAGGAATTGATTCAACAGAAAAAGATTTTGGAACAGAAACTAAGGGAAGAAGAGATGAAACAGAAGACTACTGTCGCCAACGAAAACTCTAGTCATCCCTCAAGAAGTGAAACAAATTGCGAACAAATTAATGGTTTGAACGGACATAAGGAGAAAGACTCCAAAAATGTTGACAAACACGACAAGAAAGACAAGAATATCGATTCCAAAACCACTAAAGAAGTTTCAAATTCTGAGTCTAATCACAGAAAAAGAAAATCTGTTATCGATTCCAATAAAACTGAAAAACAACTCAAAAGTGATGAAAACGACGGCAAAAGTGAAACCAAATCGAAAGTCATTTCCAAAGAAGACATTAAAACGAAAGACAGTCGAAATGAGAGCCAAAAGTCTAATAACGACAAAGTCTTGAAAAATAAATCGAATCAAAGTTCAAATACAACCGACAAAAAAGTGTCCGCCGATCGACATCACGACAGACATAGCAGAAGCCGTTCCCGCGAACGAAAACATAACACACCCGACAGAACTGATAGGAGTGACAGAAATCGAACCGAAAGAAACGAAGACCGAAACAATCGAAGTGATCGATACGACAGATATCATAGGGAAAGGAGAGGTTTCGATACTCATAGACCCGACAACAACAGGAGATCTCCACATAATAGAGACAGAGAAAGGGAAAGACATTTAGAAAGGGATAGCCATAGAGAACGCGATCGAAATAGAGATTTTGATAGGAATCGAGAGCGTGATAGGGATGATAGGGGTTGGGATCGGCGTAGGGATAGAGATCGCCGCGAGTATGACTCCAGAAAAGACTCTAAGAAAACTTCTAAACATTACGACAAATTCAATCGACATAACGACGACACCAGTTCTGATGAGTCCACTAATATTGATGTCGACATTAATGAAGACGAAAATGAAGAACAAGAGATCGAAAGGCGGCGAAAACAAAGACAAGAGTTGTTAAAGAAGTTGAGCTCTTCTTCTATTAAAGCAAATGATTGCAACGATGCGTCAAATTCGGGCTTTTCTTCGTATCAAAACTCTCCCAACAAAGAAGACCTCAATTCTGACAAAACATCTGTAAGTATTGGTGACGAAGATTCTCGACTGGAAGAGTTTGACGAAATCTGCAAAGAAGTGGTCGACGAACAGCTCCAGAATGACACGGATTTGGATCCTCAAGACGGCAAAAATGAGTCCGTAAAACGAAAACCAGTCGATATGTTTGCAGAAATGGACATATTTAGTGAAGAATATAACTCTCCCGGTCCTGCAGATCTGCGCCAATTGAAAGCGTCTGGAATCGAGAATCCAGCCCTTAATGACAATTGGGACGACGCAGAGGGCTATTATCGCATCAGAATCGGGGAAATACTGGACGGTCGCTATTCTGTTTATGGATATACTGGTCAGGGGGTGTTCAGTAATGTAGTTCGCGGCCGCGATAAGGCTCGATCTCAACAAGAAGTAGCCGTCAAGATTATCAGAAATAACGACATTATGTATTATATATTACTATCATTTGTTTCATTCATTTATTGTTTGTTTGATTTTAGGCATAAAACGGGTCTCAAAGAGTTAGAGTTCTTGAAAAAACTCAATGACTCCGATCCTGAAGACCGATACCATTGCTTACGTTTGTTCAGACATTTTTATCATAAAAATCATTTGTGTTTAGTCTTTGAGTCTCTTTCCATGAATTTACGCGAAGTATTGAAAAAGTATGGAAAAGATGTAGGACTCCATATAAAGGCTGTCCGCTCTTATAGTCATCAATTATTTATGGCATTAAAACTGCTCAAAAAGTGTAATATATTGCACGCAGACATCAAACCCGACAATATTCTCGTAATTATCACTTATTCTTCACTTTTATCCGATTATTAATTATTGTTTTTTAGGTAACAGAAAATAAATTAGTTCTAAAGTTATGTGACTTCGGATCCGCTTCTTATGGTAATGAGAACGACATCACTCCATATTTAGTCAGTCGTTTCTATCGGGCGCCCGAAATAAGTCAGTTTTGATTCAAATCCTTGAAGTGATCGATGATTTAATGTTAATTTTGTTTCAGTATTGGGACAGTCGTATGACTTCAGTATCGACATGTGGTCTGTGGGCTGTACTTTGTATGAGTTATATACTGGCAAAATTATGTTTTCCGGTAAATCCAATAATCAAATGCTTAAATTTTTTATGGACCTCAAGGGAAGAATGAGTAACAAATTCGTGAGGAAAGGCATGTTTAAAGACCAACACTTCGACCAAAACTGCAGTTTCCTCTATCATGAGGTGGACAGAGTCACTGAAAAGGTGTGTAATTTCATTCACTACTCAATCATTTTTCATAATTGTTTCTAAAATTTGTTTTCAGGAAAAGATTGTTGTCATCGGAAATATTCAGCCGATCCGAGACCTGAACACCGAACTGATAGCCGGCCAGACATTAGATGAAAGCGAACAGAGAAAGGTTTCCCAATTGAAAGATATCTTAGAAAAGATTCTTATGTTAGACCCGAGCAAACGTTTGTCTATTACTCAGGCACTGAGTCATCCATTCATAACTGATAAGATGTGATGACAGAAGTGAGTCCACACAACAATATTTGTCTGTCTATCGAATAATTTCTTTTCACTTATAGACCACTAAAAGAAGTGTTGATTTGTTTTGACTCTAAAACTGTTTGCGAAACAACACAACAGTTTGAATGAGAAGTTATGAACTGATTTTGAATTTGTTTTATTTTCAATTATCATTTGACGGCATATTTTATTAGTTGTACAGACATTCAAAGACTAATTTGTAAATAAATCTTCCGTTCCTTTTCATTGCACTGTCCGTTAGGTGTGAAAACAGACCAAACACTAATTGGGAGTCAATATCACCGAAACATTTGATTAAAGCGAGAGAACAGAAAATTGTATTTTTAATAAATGATTGAATCAAATGGTGTTGAGATGTGCCCTAAAAGTGCATTCAAGTGATTGTCACATAAGTGGTAATTGACTCGAATTAACAAAATTTGTCTTTAATTTTGTTTATTTCGATTGAAATCAATTAAATTTTGTTTCACTTCTGATATATTAGGCATATATTCGCCAAAATTAACTTTCGGTCACTTCTTTGGACACAATTTTAAGTATGAAATGCATTAAATATTAATTGATTTTCAAATAAAATTGTTTTTCAACTCTTTTTTTGTATTTTTAATCCATTGAATCGTTTCACAGGAAATGTGTTTTTCGTTCAGATATTTTCTGGAATCACGAAATCCGATAAATATTTTCTATTTTAATATTTATCCCCTTTTTGTAAGTATTTTAGGAATAATTTATTCCATCGATTCTAACAATTTGTAAGTATTTTACAACGATTTCAAAGAATTTTAATTTTTCACTCATTTTTTCATTATTCAAAATTTACTATTCAACTACTATAGTCTATAGTCTATATATTTAACCAGTCAATTTTAATCCAACTCTTAGTTTTAAACTTTCAACTAATTTGGGTTCTCTTCAGTCTATTTTTTATAGACGATCAGAGTTTGCTTTCCATAAAGTAGGCATCACTTCAATGTCGGACTAGTTTTTGTTAATCAACTCTTTTCAGGATTGATAGAGCATTAATTTTTTCAATCTTCTTGCGTCATAATTATCCTGATACTTACATTCCTTAAGAAGTAATTTTTTACAACACCACTCGTATTTGTGTGGTCTATACTATAGACTCTACATTTTTGGTTCAATTATGAATTCAAAGTTTTCTCTATTAAAACTCATTTGATTTGATCGTCAGTTTTTTGTTATTCATCTATTTATTACAATTAAATTACAAACAAAATACACTTTTTTACAATATTTATCAAAACGTTTGCAATAATATTAAAAATTTCAGCACAACTTAATGCTAATGTGATTTGGCAAGATTAAATTTATTATTTTTTTCATCGCTTAATATAAATTGTTTTGCAATAATTGGATGGAAAATCCGTTTGGAGTGAAGATCGCAAACAAAGCTTTCAATGCCTTTAATGACATAAACACCTTATGTTATACTTTTGCGAATTCAAAATCAATGAATGAAAGCAAATGATTGATAGATTCGAATAAATGGTTTTCATATTTATTTGTCTGCTTTTCCTTACGATTTATTTTATCAATTATTTTAATGAAATGACAGTTTGAAAGGCATTTGAAGCCATAACTGAACTTTTTTTTATAGTTCATCAGTAGTTTATGTGAACCTTCAAATGTCGAAATTCCCGGCTTTGTAGTGGGGGTTGTGATCATAGCATAGCCTAAATCATGACTTAATCTAAATGAAGTGGGAATCCATTCCAAACAATACATTTAAAAGAACGGAAAACAACACTTGTTGGCCGTAAACATCAATGTTGATATTTTGCATCTATATTCTTTCTGTAGATTTTGTTTACTTTCAAAATAAAAATGGTATTATTTAGTCAAGTCATTAAAAATTTGCACTCCACCTTGTAAAAATGTAAGCTATTACTGAACAATTAAGTTTTTATTGAAAAGCAAAAAAAATCAGTTTGTGAATAGGCAAGAATATTCTAATCATTATAATCTAATAATAATTGTAGAAAATGTTTTTAAAAACAAAATTTTCAAAACTCAGGAGAATAAAAGGATGGAATAAAATGAGCAAGTGCTCAAATTCTTGAAAAGCGTTTGTTTTTATTCATTTTTTCTGGAATTTATACATAAATATAGTAATTTTGAATTTGATTCAAAAAATATATTCGAATCTAATGTTAAAAAATAATAAAATCAGACAAAAAAGAAGTAAAATTTGTTTGAATTTCTTATTTAATTTGAGATAAAATCGGATCATTTAATGAATATTTTTTTGAATCTTGGATACCGAATATGATTTTGAGTGAAATTCTACTGAATTCAAGGCTAACGGCACTGAAGGCAATATCTGTTGAGATAATGGGTGTGTCGATGATGAGACTAAATTGATTTTCACTTTTGTTCGACGCTCTAAATGGACATCTATTCAAGTCTGGGATGTGATGGCCTTCGCTTCAAATCATATAAAAGAAAGTTTTAATTGAAGTGAACATCACTTTCGGTTCCATTCGATTCGCAAATCACTCGAAAATGAAATCAATCGTAAGTTTTCTTCTTTGAATCGTAAGATAAATTGTTTTTGTGATGTTGCAGGCTCTTTTAGTTGTGTTGGCTTTGGTTGGCTGCGCCACTGCTGTTGTTGTCTCGCCGTATGTGGCCTACAATTCACCAGTAGTGTCGCGTTACTACGGTGCTCCAGTTGTATCTCGAGCGGTCGTCTCCCCATATGCGGCGTCTTATGTATCCCCATATGCAGCACCTGTTGTAAGCCGTTATGTGTCTCCCATTGGAGCCTCGGTCTATTCAAGTGCTTATGTCTCTCCATATTCGACATATTCTTATCTCCTCAAGAAATAAAAGAAACTAATGGCAAACGAATACCCTTTGGTTACAAATTAAAGATTTTATTTTTTAAGCAAAATCTAAATTTTTATTAAATTTTTTCATTCAATAAACAGATTTTTATAATCAAATGATTTTATTGCTCTGAAAAATATATTCAAATTATAAATTATCGCTTAAAACAGAAGTTCTCAAAAGATTTTGTTCATAGACTCCAAAAATAAAGTAATTGTGAATTTGTGTCCCATTTAGCAAGAAATAGGAGTGAATAGCTCAATTTAAATTTTATTCGAAAATATGAACATGCATATATTGTATAGTTATAAAGAGTAAGCTTATTCTTTCTTCTGTGCAAGTCAAATTCTTGAGCACTAATTTTCGCCAAAAAGTAATGATTTTGAGCGAAAGCTTACGATTTACTGAAATAGTGTCGATTTCATAAATATTTGAACCAAAAAAATAAATGTCAATGAAATACAAGTTTAAGGGAGAAATCAATTGGCGAACAATCGACAGAATAATGGGATCCCAAATGAAAGTAAGGCGTAACTGAAGTGACTAAAGATTTCAATTGTGTTAATAGAGTAGGTGTCGAATCACTGTTACATAAAATCTAAACATTATAGTAAAAACTTATGACATTTCACGTAATGTCCTTCAGGTATAGCAACTGAACAGTTGTTTGGGTGTAGCCCTAAATTATGTTCGTGTATAGACTTAACCTTCTCTTCCTTGTAGTGCACCCCTTGTAATACACCGGACATTATACAAAATTAACTGATTAATCAAATATTAATACAATTTATAGAAAACAAAACAATTGTCACAAATGACCGATAAATGCAATGTTTTGCAATCATAGGAATTGGGATATCGTTGGCTAACTATAAGTCATATTTTGAAAAAAATCTAATTATTTATTATATAAATAGAGAGCAAACAATACCTACTTTTCGACTAAAAGTTTTTCTATTCCTTATTCAACGAGTGATTGAAATATTTTCCAAAGACATGAATTCTTACATCTGTTTGGTATGAATTTTGGTCAAATATAGTTTGAACATTTGAACAAAATTAAACGAGTGATAATTTTTCCAATCTTTTGAAGTTGATGGTTGCTTTGGTTCTGTTAAATGTTGTGGCAATAAAAGCCGGTCACAAAAAACATGATTATGGCTCTCAATGGCAGTGGGATAATGGACTACACTCTCATAAGCATGCACATCATAAAGGACATGGAGGCTTTGCATATGGACCTTATGGATATGGTGGTTTTGGATATGGGCCATTTGGATTCCGTGGCTATGATTATGGTCCATATTCCGGTCCGTATGGGTTTGGATATTATGGATAAAAAATTAATAATTTTAATAGAAATCAAATGAAAACTAAATCTAATATTATTTAAATTTGGATAAATTTATTGTAAATAACGATTGAAATGATTTTTTGAAGAAATAACAAATTGAATGAAATGTTTATAAATTATTGACAAATCGTTAATAACTTTATTGATTGGCATCGGATTGAGTCCTAGAAATGTACGGATAATAACCGTATCCGCCATAGAATGGGTATCGACCATAACCTATTCAAATATAAAAAATTATAAAAAGTCGTCTGCGAAAAGTTTTCAAGAGCTTAAACAACGATAACACGATAATATATTTCAAATTCTCTTTCATAGATCCCAATCCCCTCTAAGCAGAATCTTTAGTAAAGATTCTTTACGTAAAATCAAGAATGTCTTCACTTCATTTTCGCCTCTATTTTTTGGTTCTTGTAATTATAACTTGATATGCATGCTATTCCTCTCAGAGCCATATGTGCACGAGCAAAACTGCATCACAACTTATAGCTATTGGCATAGATGATGGGGAAGGGATAGAGGAAAGGATCTACTAGTACATTATCAAATTATATACTCCGAAACTTCGTTATCGTCGTAAATAAGAGAGTAATTGAATAGCATTAGAATGTCATATGGAATTTGTCTGACCTCCATAACCCCCATACCCATAGCCACCGCCATATCCAAGGGAAAGACCATATCCATAAAGAGGGCTAATATATCAGATAAATATATTTGTTCAAAATTGATATCTTGCAACGTCTTACCTTGTAAATGGATTCACTCCAAGTCCATAATATGGAGTGTACCCATAGGACTGACCCAAAGCTAAAACAAAAGTAATCGAAAATAACTGCGAAAATAAAAAGTTTTCAAATGAAAAAGTGCCTAAAAATATGTAAAACAAACCGAAATGAAAAATAATAACTTCATGTTTAGACTGAACTCAAATCGATGTCAATATTGACTATAAATAAGAGATTCGAAGCGAATGTCGATATTTATAATAATTGAATGAAACTCATTAAATGCGCTCTCATTCTATGAATAATTGCGCGAATAATCATTTTGTTTGACTAATAATTGCATAAAGCAATTGTTTGTTCAGTGTAAATCTACTTTTGTATAAATATAAATA
>JAQGCS010001910.1:0-11829 GCA_034702105.1 Fuscozetes fuscipes | reverse complement strand
CGATAAAAAGTATTTATTTGGATTCAGCTTGCAAAAATATTAATAGATATGTAAATTTGAAGTTCCTAGGGGATTTTAAATAAAAAGACATTAATTATTAGTAGCTCTAAGCAAACATGGGCAAGATACAAAATTACGTTTTCCCTACATCGATAGAATGTAGTTTACTGTGGGAATTGATTTTGAACTGTACTTGTTTGTTGTTGCAATAATGGTTCATAAACCTTTATTAAATCAAACTAAAAAAGTTAAGTCATTTTAACTGCCTTTGGTTAATATTTGGCCTAGAATTTTAGAGAAATTTCTGGTAAAATCCCTTCTGGATACCTCTTTCTGGATGCTCTTCTGGAATGAATGAGCTTGCTGATGTCAAATGTAAGGAGAAACACTTAAAATGTAGTGAAAGCTCAGTAGGGATGCTGTAAATGAAATCAAACGGAGAAAAGTAGAATCAAATTGAATGTCGTTTGGAGTTTAAAATTAGTTGTTTTACTAATTTGTCGTTAATTAGAAGTTGTATTCACTTCGGATCAAAAAGTCTTTACAACGAGTTGGGAGTGAATGCACTGTAGGCTAAGTTCGTGCTGTGCGCTGATAGACCTAATAGAGTGCCAAATGAAGTCATCAGAGTTGGAGTAGAGTTGAAGAAAGAAAACGCGCAAATCAGATCAGGACTCGTTTTCGTGTTCATTAACATTCAACTAGGCATTCATTTTGTGTTGACTCTATTTAGTGTCTACTCATTGATCTTACGGACACATTTGTCGTCAGATGTATACTCAATAGTAACAGAGCTCAGGCTTGAGCTCACTCTCCATCTGTACGATAGCCTGAATCTAATCCCGAGAGTGTGAGTGAATCGGCGCTCAATTCGAGTTGTGTTCAAATCATAAACACATTTGAAAAATGGTTAATATATTGCGTCAAATAATGAGCGCTTAATCTCAAGAGTAAAGGAAAGCGTAGGACGGACTCATTGGTCCTGTCTATCAGTCAATGCAAAAAACCCGAATGAATGAAAAATACGATAATTTATTGTAAATTAGTAACTCTGGTATAGTAAAGGAAGATGAGGTCATTTGTAGTGTATTTCTTAACAGTCAACTATACATTACAATAGTGTTGGCAGTGATGGTAATGTTGTCTCATTCCAATGGGATAACCGCAACCAGAAGTGAGTCCCTGAGCTCGCCTTTAGTTTTGGTGCGATAATAAAATAAATAGCTTTCCTACTCTTGTAATTAATTTTATGCCAAAATTGAAATGCCCAGTGGTATAGGCAGCGCACATACATAAGAACAATACTGAGCCACATCCAAATCAGACTGAATGGTGAGTCCAAAAGTATAATAGCAGAGCAAAAGAGCCAAAACTTATTATTGTTGACCAAAAGCTTAAGACTTACACAACAGATCTGATTGGGTCTCATCGGCTTACTATCCATTATGTGCTCAGAGCTCTACTTTTCTCTATTAGACGGCAGTACAACAAACACTATGTATTCTCTACACAATTATAAGTGATATTCAATTCTTCATTTGATAATTAACCGTCGCTTCACTATTAGACTCCGTGTTTCATAATTAGATGACTACCTCTTAGCACATAAATAACATCTCATTATGTGTGCAAAAGAAAAGCTAATTTCACTCCATTTACATCAACTGATAAATTGCTAAAATAGGCTTTACATACAGTGCTGTGCAGTGAATTAGATTTGAACCCTACTCTTTACAAGTGACTGTCAGACAGTTGATCATAATGTTATATAGTGGATGCTCTCGCATATATTCTTTCCATCCTATAACAGGTTTAGTAATTGAATTTCAGCCAATAGAAGAGCTTTCGTGTGTCTGATCTCCCCAGAGGCTAATGAGCACTAATTGATGTACACTATGACAGACGCACACAAACAGCACTGCATAACTGCACACAATATGCAACAAAAAGTATAAGTGTTAGGCCAACCATTGCCACCAATATTGTCGATTCCATTGCCACTAACAATTGTTTGCTGACATAGGTCTTCCTCACATGTAGTCAGTGCCATCCAAGCTTGCCATCAATGCCACCCTTGACTGACGCCTAAACCAATTCCTATTCTCTTGAATTATTCAATAATAGAAATGTATTTTACAAGTTATGAGTTATTTCTGTCACATTTCCTTTGAAGAAGAATAGAGAAGAATAGAAGTGTTAACAAAATTTGTTGCCATCAAAAGCAAATATGACATACATTTCACTCGTAAAACAAAATTTAAATTAAAATGTAAAATATTTCTATTATTTCTCCACAATTTTCTTCTCAATTCAAAGTCAAATCATTACATTCGAGTGAAAAATAAAAATTGAATTTTGATTTTTTTAAAGAATACTTTTTTCATTTATATATAAATTTTCGATAGATTTGAGTTAAGTTTAAACTTATCAAAAGAGAAAACAATAAATACAAAAGTAAGAGAATAAATATTATTTGCTTGAAAAGTGTCTCCGCCTCTATTGAGGTTAAAGTAGAGCACAGATAACAAAATCGATCAAAAGGCATATTCTTAGCCATACACTCGAAACTGCATCCAATAGGGCCTCACAGAGTAGTTAGCGATCAATCTGTGGCTCCAACACATGTAATCATATCCTATAGAAAATGCCGCATCGCTTCCATTTGACATTCAGTCGACACAAAACTTAAACTAAAACTGTTTTCATCTTCTGATAAAAATGTGCTCAAAAACTATTGTCATCTGATTTAGAGGTAAGAAAATAATTTTCGAAATCATTTACATTATATTTTTGTATTTCAACTTTTACGTCACATGAATTGTCCTGATCAAATTGCAATAGACAATTAAAAGCAACATGTCAACATTATTAAATTCAATTCATTTTCTTTTATAATAAATTGTAATTCAATTTACTTAACGAAAGCTAAAAATAATTTTGATTAGGTGAAATATGTTGAGTATTGCAGAAAAGAGACATTACGGGCGTAAATGCGATTAACAAATTTAGTGCTCTTTGTATTGGAGTCTCAGATTTCATAGCTTTTGATACATTAGGAGGACTACGACTGCGACTAATTTATAAGAGATATGTTTGCAATTGTGGACAAACCATAACCGATATATAAATTTATATAAGTAGGAAATGCTAGTTGATTTAGTACGCGCTTTACTCTCAAATCTATTCAAAGTGGTATTGATTTCCTAGTATTAAATTAAATGAAAAGTTATGCTTTTAATAGAGATAGTCTTAAAGAGGGCTCAGCTTTACTTAGTCTGAGTCAATGCGATAGTGTATGAGTTTCCTAATCGGAAACGGGTTAATGGAATCTAAAGAAGAAAAATTTATGCTCAAAAAGGAAGTGAGTAAGTGGTCGGCAGGCGATCCATACCAATCACTATTAAGTTTTGACATTTGTTTCTTTCAAACCATTTTAAATGGATTTCGTTAAATAGCTTAACAAATCACTTGATTTGAATTCATTAATGACAAACATTTCCATTAGAAATAAGATCTGGACAAATCCCAAAATAATAGTGACAATGTTTTGCTATCACTGCCCCATCGGTACACCAGTTGGAACGCATCACCATCCAAACTCTACACCTACGGGAATGCCTACTCTATCAATGTATTCGAGTGGAACTCCGTGTAAGCAAAATAACTTACTTTTGAACTGAAAAGTGATTTACGGTTAGCCTTATTTAAACTCTAAAAGTCTATCACTTTTCACTTTAATTGAATTGATGGCAACATTTTATTCAGTTTAGGAGTTTCTTTGAATTCCATTATTTCTCGATTTTAGTTATATTTTAGTTATAAAAATTTGATTATTAAATCGAATCTCTCAAAAGTATTGCACTTTTGGAGAGCTATTGAATTATTCAGTGTCTCAAAGAAAAAGACTTTTGATTCAAGACTTCAGAATAAAAATTTAGTTTTTTTCAGCTAAATCTCATAAATAGTATATCTATAGTGAAAATAAAAGTATTGGTATATAATGTTAAACCTAATAGAGTATAGAGTAGTCACTCAGCACTGCATATTTCAAAATTGGATTCAATATGATTGGTATTATTGCCATCACTGCTATCATTCCATAACTTCATTTAAATAAAGCAAAACTGAATCAAAGCAAATGCAATGCCAATGAAAGAAACAAAGAAAGAGAAACAGAAAGAGAAGGAGAAAGGTCACACTTTTATGTGATTTGATCGCTTTCCAAATCATATCAACTCCATATGTGTAACCATATATTCTTTATATTATTTCATATAAGCACTGAATAAAATTATTTAAACAGAGAGAGAGAGAGAGAGAGAGAGAGAGAGAGAGAGAGAGAGAGAGAAATCTTTGACAAGTGCAAATAAGACCACCTACCATTTTACTTCTTGATTGAATTCGAAGGACGCCCTAGACCATTAATTCTACTGAAGTTGTTTGAGGTGAAATAATCCATTCTTTATTTATTTCGATGTATTTTGAATTTGAATTATTGTCCAAATATTAGAGATTAATAGATTTATTTACATATTTCATGTAGTTATGATTAGTTCATCCTTTTTTGGACTGTCATTAGAGTTGTCCAAAAGAAAGTTTCTTAGAAAGTTTCTCGAGAAAGTTTCTAGAAAGTTTCTCTTGACAAAATTTCATGACATGGGCCTACCTATGTAAATGAATTGAATATTGAATTTAATATAAAATTATACATGGGCCTACCATAAACAAAATTTCTAGAAAATTTCTCGAGATTTTGAGAAAATTTCTTTTTGGACAACTCTAACTGTCATTCATAGACATTGTTTTCTTTGTCTTTTAAATGAATAAAATAATAGAATTGCATTCGGAGTTATTTTTTTTATTTTTTACTTAATTCTGTGCAATGCTTTCACTGACTAGTCTTATAGGAGAGAATAGATATAATTAAATTTAAAACTCATCTCTCTCTCTCTCTCTCTCTCTCTCTCTCTCTCTCGTCGGTAGATCTCTGGTGTCTCTGAGGTCTCCCTCTCTCAACCGGTCCATAATTAGATTTATTTATACTTTTATGTAATTTATTGTTTCGAATTCATAGAGTTATGGAGTAATACATGTATTATATGATTATTACGGGTTAGACACGACATACGCCGCCTATCAGACCGATATACACGACGACGCTTTTGTTAGAAGAAAACAACGCAGGAATCGGACAACTTTTACAGTTCAACAGCTCGAGGAACTTGAAAAGGCCTTCGCACAGACACACTACCCTGATGTCTTTACTAGAGAAGGTATATAAACAGTGTATTAATTTTTAGTTATGTTATTGTGATAACAATTTCTTAATCATCTTAGACTTAGCCATGAAAATAAATTTGACTGAAGCCAGAGTCCAAGTTTGGTTTCAGGTAAGACTCACTTTTATTTTATAATTAATATATATAATTTATATAAATCTCATGACCAATAATTGGCAAGATCAAATAGTAAATCGCAAATTTGAAAAGCGAGCGCTAAACTTATTATAATTTGTCTTAATATGTATTTATAAATAGCAGTAAATTAACATAAGTTTGATTTAAATTAGATTTCTCTCAATTCTTGTGACACGAAAAGTAAAATTAGATTAAATTAAACTTCAAATCTCTAATCGTATTAAACTTTCAGACTTTTCCATCAAAATCAGCGAAAACTTAATGAAATTTAATCGAATGAACGCTAAAATAATTCAATTTTTTCTAATTATTAAATAAGTGAATCAAACTTTACTTTATTTAAAGTCATTTCAGACGAATTCATAAAAGTCTATGAAAACGCATTTTATATGATTTCGATTCTTTAGATAAACTGAGAAAATCATATAAAGCTTTTGAAAATAAGAGCATTTAATTTCATTCAATTGTTTGTTGTTTTGGATGCGATAACAGAACCGAAGAGCCAAATGGCGAAAAGCCGAACGATTGCGCAAAGAGAGGGAGGATAAGACTACCACCAAATCTAATGATAGCTCTTCGTTAAGCAATATTAATGTCGAGACATCAGCTAATAATGAGCTCATTATTACCCCGAGCTCTTCGCCTGAGCCTAAAGTCAATGGTGATATCAGTTGCAATTCATCTGATGGCTCGCCTTCTACCGAAACATTAGTTAAACCCAAACTATTGGACAGACACACACCGGAGAGTCAGCTTAATATGCAAATCGTTCAAAAATCTCTGACCAATTCCTCGATTTTCAATCCTCTGATTGTCTCTCAATCGGCAAATAATAGAAATTCAATAAACGATTTGAGCTCCGGTTCAGCGCTGTCTGCACTGCGATCTCCTCCGTTGTCACTTCACAATCAGTCATCTTTCATGGAAAGCGCGTCATTACTCAAAGAACTAACGCATCCGTTCGGACCCTCATTTCCACTGAGGAATTCATTTCTATCTGCTTTTACGGGTTCTGAGAGGTATACAAAACAATTAAACAAATATTCATTTGATATGTTCATAGAAATGTTCATTTGTATAGTATGCTGAGCGCGGCGGCAGCGGCTGCGGCCAACTCTTCAGCCCGCTTTTCATCTCTTCAGCCACTGTTTGTACCGTCACATGTGGCGCATCAGTTCGCTTCGGCTTCTTTTCCATTCAAAGGTTACATTCGTTAGTTATTGAATTGCAGTAATGGTATATAAATTGAAAACTGTGTCCGACAGCTCTGTGCGCCTGTTGTCTGCCAACAAATCGCTCCGTCTCTCCAATGACACCCAACTCACCGACAACGAGCACAATGACGGCCACAACTCCTAATGCTAATCACTCATCTTTGAACAACTCTTCCACGTCTTCGAGTGTCAATGAGTTGAGACGCAGAGCCAAAGAGCACTGTGAGACTGTGTTGGCACAGGCATCCACTGCTTTCAAACCTAGTCTTTCTCCAAACACTTCTTAATTTAATCAGTAAATAGATTTTTGATGTCTTGTCATTCAATTATATAATAATAATATTCAGAATTTTGTTTATTAATAAAATGTTAAAATAGTTCTTCAATCGAAACAATGCTTATTATTATTGAAATGATTGGTATAAATAAAATTAAATTTTGTGCTCTATTTTGACTACTTTTTCATTGAGTTTCCAATTATTTTTTGAAACTTTAATTTGCATTCTTTAGGCCTTTCGATAATTAGTTCATTAAATTTCATTCGAAAGTATAAGTCATTTAAAATGCCGTCAATTGGTTTAAGTCGTAAAGAATTGGATTTCGATTGAATTATGCAACGGATTAGAGATAATAAGAGAACTATAATTGATTTTAAGTAAATTAATTCAAAATGGATTTGAAATTAGAGAATCGATTAATTTTCAATCTTCACAGCATAAATAGGGAACAGGAGTGTGCAAGGGAAGTATAGTCTTTCTAGAATTTAAACCACAGCAAACCCTTTAGATTCGCAACAAAATTTATGACCATGCAAAACTTTAGAATATAAGGATAATTTTATTTGCAAAAAAGCAAATTTTTAACAGAATTTTGAGATTTTTCACATAATTTAGAGTATCCGGGAAAATTTTTGAAAAATATGTCTTCTACGCAGTTTTTCTTGTGGTGAGGGACCATCTAAAATGGCTAAGTTTGAATACCTCAGGTATGGAAAGATGAGTTTATGTATGTGTGCATTAACTGCGAGCCCACAAGACCTGAGATAACGGAATAACAGATTTGACAGACTATAGTCTACATTGAGTTGTTCTCAAATAGATTCATATAATATGATTTGGAAGCACTGCCGATAGGGATAGACCGTTGAAATTCGAGAAAATAAGTTTTATTATTACAAATTGAAACGCAAACGAAAATAAAAGTTTCATTAAATTAAGAGTTACTCTCATGAAATGATTGAGAATATAACTGAAAGACCCGGGGCTCTGACCAACACTATAATTATGTCAAATAAATTTGAATTAAACTAAAAATAATGAGTTCATGAATAAAGTGTTGAGTTTCACTCAAATGTTCATTCCTGCAGTAATTCCAAGAGTAAACCAATTCTGTTCTCTTAGTTCGTCAAACGTTTAATAAATGATTCATTCAATTAAGTCTATTAATTAAAAGCACAATAATTTTGGTTTTGATTCGCTCAGCATTTGATCTGACAATTGATTAGAATATAAGTCATTAAAAATATGGTTTTTAGGCATAGAATCAAAATTAAATGTTTATCGCATTTGTATTCAAATGAACGCAAATTCAGTCAAAAAAGTGGGAAAACAACAAATGAGTGAAAATTACATAAAATAGCGCTAATTTGTAATTCTAACGAATCATATATTTGTTTATAACATTTATTGCATTTTCAAACATCGACTGCGGAAACGGCATAAGTTATTGATGCCATTGATGTAAGAGTGGCGCAGACAATGCACAGCACACAAGGGTTATGTGGTTCGAGCATTGGCTAAATTAAATCAACAGTACAATCATCGTTTTGCACTGCACTCAACAACAAAATTTGCTCACAAATTGCCTCCATTGCCTCTATTGCATCAGTGCCTGTGCCAGTGCCTCCATTGACTTACCCAGCAGTCGCTCCCCAATGCTTAATAAGTCAGAAAAATGTCAAATAAAAAGTGAAAGAAGGCTACGACTCAATCATTTTGGTTGAGATTCTCTTCTAATCGATGTTTACTTTATTCCTATAATTATTGCGATAAACAAACACAAAAACACTGAATATATATATGAAATGAATTAATATTTGGTATCATAACCCAAATCATAACCAATTCAATTGAAGTGCAATTCTTTCAAATATTTGATTTGATTAAAGTGAGAGCCAATAGTATTAAATACGAACGAAAAAAGATATGAAACAAAAGAAAAGATTTTATGAAAGCGATGCCATTGAACCACACTTTCCATCAAAAAGAATGCTTTCAATTGAATTACTTTATTTTCTTTTTAAGTATTTCATATCATATCATATAAACTCATTCGGTGTGAAAATTGATTTTTTCGCTTCAAAATCAGAATAAGATTTTCGTATTGATTGAGATTTTGTTTGAGTGAAAAGAATTTCGAAAAAGAATTAATAGTTTGATTATAGAGTCGATGAGCGAATGAGCTCTGAATCCAGAATTGATGTCTTCCTGTCTGTGAAACACTCATTGATTTGAAATAAGATTATCTCATTTGTAAAATAGATTTGTTTGACTCTTAAACCCATTGAATTAAGTGTTGGCACAATTCATTACATAATTGATATAAAAATCTGTGACTCTCTGAGTGTTTGGAGAATCTACTAATTGAGTAATACTTGAGTCAGACTACGAATAGAGACTAACCTTCACTTTCTTTCCCTAATCGAAAATTCGTGAGAAAATTGATTAGATTTTGTGCGGAATCATAAATATTTTAAACGAAAATTGATTTTTCGAATGATTTCTTTCGCTCATCTTTTTTGCTCTTAAATTAGATTTATTTGTTTACAACTCATTTCAAATCATATACCGATTCTTTACATTTTGTTATACAATTTAATGTACAATCGATTACTCTCAACACCTCATCCAAGTGTACCTTTATTCTTTTAGTTATCGGATCTTTTAAAGATATAAGCAGGCCTGCTCATTAAAAAAACAATAATTTTTAATTTTTTCTAAATAATTATTTTAGATTCAAAAACCAAATATAATAAAATGGTTTAAAATAAATATTTAAATATGAGTTTCAATTGTAAGACATTATATATTTTGAGGCAAATGTTTCTGAAATAATTATATGATTGGAATGAATAGAAAAATAACATTATTTTCACATTTGAGGGACAAATTTGATTTGATGGGGGAGTCATCCCATTTGGTATGAGTTCATATAGGAGTTAATCAATTTATTCATACAATTGTCTGTACTCATAGACCACTGCAGTCAATATCAGAAACATTGTATGAATGCATACAAAAGATTGAGCGCAACAAAAGACAAAACTTTAGTAACATGTTGTAGGGATGGAGAGCACAGCACAAGGAATATCCTGCACACAGCTATGGCTATATAATGCAATCCCCAAAGGCTTGTTGCCAGTGATCTGATAACGAAAATTGAAGCACACATTCCCCAAATCAGGTGAAATAGAAAATAGAAGTAATTCCTTTGGTATTGAATTGCTTCATAACTTAACTTAATTGATAAGACTTTGCCAGAAAAGACTTGAATTAGAGATCAAAAGCATTGACCAAACCGTCTGTATATAGACTCAAATACAAACACTTTACTTATCGGATCAGCTTTTATGGACTCATATAACTGAATACATTCGACAAATTCATTAAATACTTTATTAGTTTATATTCTTCTCATTAAGAAATCAAAAGTTAATTACAATTAGAGATAACATTAATAGAAGCTTACAATTAGTGACAATACAATTCAATTTGAGAACAAACTCATTATCTCAAGAAATATAGTGATTATAATTCGGCACAAAAATAATAGTTATAATTATTAGTCGCTGTCGAGTGAAAGCAACAAAGCTATGACTGAGACATAGATGTTGTGATAAACTGATTTCGACATCAAACTAATTGATCCCAAATTTTAATTAGTCATCCAATGAACTGAAATCCTATATCCAATTCGTTGTCAGACTAATGAGATGTCTGTCGGATACGTGACTTTCGACCAGAAAATATCCAAAAATTATAAATAGAATATTGGATACAATTCCGTCTTTTTATTCACATTTATTTTATGCAACACTTCGGGGTTCAAACCCAACACAATAGACGACAATAGTGTTAGATATCAATAACAAAGCTATGCGTCACTACATTTACATCACAATCAATGATCGGATGCTTCAAACCTGACATGTTTTCTACTAATTGTGCATATATTATGCCCATTATGTCGGGTGCTGTCGGTGCTCTTCCATTCATTCTTTGTGCTGTCTATCAACTGATCGCTCAATTATTCACTTCATGTACTATATTCTAATAACTTTCCACTTAAGGGGTCAGAAGCAAGGGTTCTATTCTTCAATTTTTGCCTTTTATTCAGCTCTTTAATAAAAACATACATACAGGTTCCTTTTCAGAAACATTACTGGTTATATACTTTATTGGTATAATAGTTACTTAAAAGTTCTTAGTAAGCAAATTTAAATTTGAATTATTCGAGAATTGTCCTTGGAAACTCTATATCATTTATGACTATAAAATAACAGCAAAAATAATTCAATACAATTGATATTTGACGTCATGAGAATCAAAGGCAATGTAATTGAATTGAATTCAATAATTAAGTAGTCTTAACGTTAATCAAGGTGATTAATCTTTCATTTCACGTCAGGAAATGTTGAACTCAATTACTTTATTCGATTAATAAGAATAACTGATAAGGGAGTCACAAAAACTTACTCAATAAATGAGAAATATTACATAAAAATAGAAAGAAGTATCACTTTTTAGATATCAACTCTTTCTACAGCATATTGGTCAAGGATACTCAAAGTAAGGCTAGCATATGTAAGGCTAAGGCTAGCAGTCACAATGACTGTAGACTTTCGAACAGGATGCTCTAACGAAAGAAAATTCAATGATTCTTAAACCCTTCTTGAAAAATAATCCCAGTTCAAAATGAGGATTTTATCTGGGATTATCATTTTGATCTGAGATTATTGATTAGATAATCAAAATAATAATCAAGGCCTGTTGGGTCTTCTCGGAAACCATTATTGCAAAAAAATTAAAGCCCCTAGGTTGTTAACTACATTTATCGAATAATTAGTACAATATAATTGTGCGTTCAATCGAACCACCTTAGAGATAGAGATAGAGAGAGAGAGAGAGAGAGAGAAAGAG
>JAQGCS010001909.1:0-11829 GCA_034702105.1 Fuscozetes fuscipes | reverse complement strand
TCCAAGTTTCATTCAATTATCACCAGTAGTTCCTGAGATCCACACCAAACCTAACGACTTGACGAACACTGTATTACTCAATCTTTTTGCGTAAAACATTGCACAAGAATTTGTTTTGATCACAAAAATTGGGAAAAAATCTCTAATATTAATGTGAATCACATGACTCACATCCGTTGCATTCAATTATTGGAAAAAATATTAAAGTTGAATTTTACGCAAAAAGATTGAGTAATGCATCTAGGTATTATAGGTATCACTTTGGAAAAAATATATTTTAGTTCAGAGAATACACGAGTTTTCGTTACATTAATTGAGTGTTAGAATGACTTAAACACAAATGAATTACTTTAATTGATGAGAACATAAAGCGACAAATAAAATAGAAATTACTGCGAATTAATCCGACAAATGAACAAAAAATTATTTGACGGTAAAAGAGTCGACAATAAATTTAATATTAACTTTGATTCAGAATATTCTTGTTATTCATGAGCGCGAAAAAAGCTTTTTATATGATATGCGGCGAAACTATTGTTGTAATCCTCTGATTGAGTTTGAAATGGATTCTTCTTTTTTCTTGTTTCTCTTCTTTTTATCTCAAAACTACAGAAAGAAAACTGTTTTACTTCCAATGAAAGAATTTCATTAAAATTAATTGAATTTATATTAAGCTTTAATCAGTTTTTTGTACTCCAGATCATTGGTTCTAATAAAAAATTATATTCCAAATATCTGGAATGTCGAGGGTGGGCAATGTTTGAGAGCTCAACGAATAGAGGGCCGATTTTTCAGATCAAAAATTTTCAAATCTCAGGGGTACTAAAAGGTGGCATAAAATGTCGGATCGAAGTACTGAAAGCGCCATTTTGAACTAAATAAGTTATAACCAAGGAAGTATAACCAAAGTACTGACTGAGTTGAAATATTTTGAATATACGAAAAATTTAGGTGTTGGTGAAAATTTTGGAAAAATATGCCCAGCTATACCCACTAAAATCGAATTACTTAGTCATCATAAAATGGCCGTTTTCCTGCCTAAATCCAGTTTATATCCAGTTAAAGTAACAAAATTTACCAAATAGGGAATTTAGGGAGAATTAGAAAAATTTAGTGCCCCCTAATTTCTCAGTATTTTTAGTCCACAATTTTTCGAAGTGTATATGATTTCCCTTAGAGTGCATTTTTCCAAATTTTTCAAACTCAGGAGAATTTGTGAAAATCTTCCTTGCTCATCTCTGTTGAATGTACAATTTTCTTTTCTTCAGTACTTTTAAATGTATGGAATAAATTATTTCAATAATTCTCTTTAAATCGAATTAACAAATGGAGTCAATAATATCAAATTTATTGTTAGAATTTATTAATAAATATTCGAAATTTAATTCAATGAAAAAGTTATAGTTTTAGAAAACATTTATTCGTTGAATTTTAAAGTAATTGAAAGAGTTTTGAATTGTACAATCACCATTTTCTATATTATTTGTTGCCATTAGTGAGCTTTCCATAAATTCTCAGTTATTTAATGGAAGACTTAGCGTTCAATTGAATTGAATTGAATTTAAATGTTCGCAAATCTTTTATTTCACTGACAATACATGGATTAATGCATTGAATGGAATCATTATAATGAGCTTTAATAATGACCTAGGTAAATCGAATTAATTCGAAATCAAATTTATCTCTATTTTTACAGTACTATTGTCTTCAAAACTATTGCAAAGAGCATAAAGTATTGGCCTTGATCTTCAAAATTAAATGCAATTAGTATTGTTTTATCTGTGATTTCAATTTGAAAATCTCGAAATAGAACTGAAATCAAATTTAAATTAACAATAAATTTGCTGTAAACCAGAGGTGACCAAGCTTGACGGCTCTAGGGGAGAGATCTAGGGGGTAATTTTTCCAAAAATTTCTAAGGGGGTATGCCTATAATGCTAAACTTTGGCAAAATTTTAGAGGTGGGGACCAAAACTCATCGGATTTGATTGAGAATTTTTTCAAGCTAGAGTGGGTAGGAGGTCAACCCCTCCCCTTGGGCACCCCTGGTAAACATATAAGAATGTCGAAATTTAAAAGATAACTGACCATAAATATTCGACTTCATTAAGTATAAAATATAGTTTTCAGATAATACCCTCACAATATACGCAATGAATTTTAATTAGAAATTAAATTGAACTCATCAGGGATGAGCAAATTAACCCATATGTTATCAAATTGAGGATCTGTTAAAAATGCTTTCCATAATGATTTAGAGTACTATCACAACAACTTTTGTATCCAATTACCGAATTGAGTGAGTAATATGGAAGGGGTTGTATTTGGGTGATTGGTTTTGCGCGACCCTGCTCATTGAATGCTCAGAATAATGCTCAACTGCAGGGTCTGATTGCATTCTTCCGTTCATCGATTGGATGAGTCTATTATTAATGAAATTAATTTTATTCACTCCATTATTAATGTGTTTTGTGTTTCAAAGCTTTGATTGTATTGTTCGCCAAAATTATATTTTTCTCAAAATATCAGTCATTGAAGACTGGGTTCAGCTCTCAAATGATCACTTCGGGGCAATCACTCTATTACTCTATTTTAATGAACATTTCGACACAAAATCTAATGATATAACACTGCAGATGAAATTAAATCGATAATATCATGTCATGTCATTATAATCTTTTTCATTTTGCTTTAAATTTTGACTCTTTCTAAATAATTCGGATATTATAATGAATCAAGAATAATTTTAAATTTCGGAGAATTCAATTATAAATGATTTATTTGATTTTAGATGGACTATAAAATTGCTTTAAAATTAGTTTTGTTATAAAATTGGTTTAATTACTAGAATATACAAAGTGTTCGATCATTTAAAATGCACTTAACAACAAATCATTGAATTTATTTGCGAGAAATTTGTGAATTTTGCTTATTATTATCCTTTGAAGTTTAAAAAATTGCTGAATTAAGTATTTATTTAGTTCTGAAGCTTGTGCTCTGAATGGATTCACCTTTGAGAAGATGCGAATCTCGGCAAAATTTGAACCCACGCTTCAATCTAATGAGTGTTTCTCTAATACTCAGCATAAACTTGTACATTATTCACGAAAAGATTAATTTTCTAAATTTCATTCGATATTTTCAACATTTTATACCACTTTTTGGCCAAACTTATGTAAAATAATGAAAAAATGAAAAACTTTCAAATTGATGAAAAACCAGTTCTTTCAATTGAGCCTAGATCCCCTTGTTTTTCATAATTATGATGCAATTCTTTGGTGTTTTTAGAGTGGCTTTAAATTTTTTTCCTAGGTTCAATTTCGTTATTTGATTTCAAACTCAAACGAAAGTTAGAAAAATAAAAGTAATCCAATAATATAAGATTTTTTTCTTCCGTTCGATGGACTTTTGGTGAGAAATGGCGATACTTTATGTGTCGACCAATGACTGCAAAACTCATTGATGTCGAGCCGAAAACTTTTTCTACGAATGAGATCCGATATATGAGCATAAAATGTGGAAATTGATACCATTTGTGACAATTTGTGGACAAAATATGCAAAACTAAGCATTTTATGGTCAGATATGTCTAACGAGTGTCGTCTTCAAAGATAATACTCTGTTTTATTGTTAGTCACAGAATATGGGTTCCAATACGTTGTGTTTTGTTAAATAGATTTTCTCTTCTAATGTTTGATCGAAACCTAACGTCAATTTGAAAGTGAATTTGAGAGAAGACTACCACTTATGTGATATTATATTCCAGAAGAGAGTGTGTCCTCCAATATAGCCGACAGCGCACTGTTGTACTGTTGTTGTGGCGCTGGTCTACAGTTGTGCGGCTTTAATAAAAGTGTGTTAAGACTTGTGTTTCCTTTCTTTGTCTTTCTCTGGTCTTCATTCGATTGCTGTATTGACTGCACAGCACAGCACAGTCTATGTGAGCCAGTGTTGACACATAAGGGCTCGCACTTTAAAGCTTGTATTAGAGACAGAGGAGTGGGAGGAGAAAAAATAATTCGTCTTATTGCAAATCGAACTTTTTTGGTGCTGTACTTCACTTTTGATAATATTGTTTTCGCCAAAAATGGACTGACTTTTGTCTAAACGGACAGAAATAAGAGAAAATAAAAGCAAAAAAGGGATAAATAGAGCAGAGATTGTTGTAATGCAGTGGACGTGATCTGCATTGGAGGCGACATAATGTAAATAATTAAGTTTGAGATGTCATCCGAAGTGACTACCGCTTAGTTATTTGGGCTTATTTTGGGCGCAGGAAAGTACTCATATGGCAACTCATATAAATAGTGGCCTTTAGTGGTCATCAGCACATGAGCCACATTCATGAGCCACACCACTCACCACTCGATTCAATTTGAATTTCCTCATAAATTCCATTTAACATTCTTTTGTCTCCAGTTGTGACTCGAATAAAGAACTCACTAATAATAACTGAAAATCAAGTCGACTGTGAATTGAATATATCGATCAAAACATATAATTCTAATGAAGTCATTAAATGTTATCAATAAATCTTTTAACTCATTTATCAGAACACAAGTTTGAAGCACTCTTTCCCTTCATATAAAGCGGTGTATCGATCCATAGAATCCAATCAAACAATTTATTACAATATATAAGTATTTTTAGAACAAATTTTAATAATCTTTTGATTTGTAGTCCAATTCTCTGTCGATCTTTTTACTCAAATTTAGGTCAATTTTTATTCCAAAAAAATCTCATCTAATTTCGTACATATTTTGGTGATTTTTAATGAATATTTGAGTAAGAATCAAAAGCGTTTTACAGTAATACAGTAGAGTGCAATAAGCAGTGTTCTCAGTGTTCTCAAGGGTGGATCTCAGTGGATCAGGCTTAACATTAAATATGTATAGTTAAATCCTTGGTGCCATGTGTTTCAGTGGGTAGTGTAACAAATACAGGACGACCTACAGGACTAGTGCGCGAGTTTAGAAAAAAATCCAGGTTGGACCCTTCCTGAACACAAATAGTGTGGACATGCCGAATTTTGAACCAATATATTTGGCAACTCTAGTGGCGCATATGTACTTTTTTTGTAGATATCTTAGCAAGAACCTCTTGGCACTATAATATTTGCAATACAAATAAACCTTTTTTAGTTTTCATATCGAATATCATCTTTTGTTTGCTTTTTTAAATTCCTAGAATTTAGACAAAAAGAAGAAATAAGAATCGATTCCAACAGAAAATCGAGACATTCGTTATTTAACTTATTCTTCAATATTAAGAATGTTTCGTAAAAATAAGAGGATTTGGATAAATATCTTTTCGATAGATTATGTTATATATAAGTTGTTGTCCATTAAGTTTTTTCTTCAGGTTTTTCCATAAAAGAATTTGTTTTATGTCTTCACATTCAAAATGTTGGGTCAGTTATGATATAATATTTTATTCAATAGTTACAAGTTTTAGGAAAACAATCAAATCTAATCCTCTTTTGACTTGAAATGTGAGTTCCATTACTGAAACTATATTTGTATATAACGTGGAGTAATTTGATATTTACTACTAATCTATTTACTTTACACCAGATCTGTCTAATTGAAAAAAATCAATCATTTTTGGCATAAATGAAAAATTTTACGCTAATTAAAAAACGATTGCATTCTGTTGGCGTTGTGAGACGTGTCAAACACTTTTTGTTATTTTCGTTATAAGTCTCTCAGCATTTCTCAAAGCATTTTCCAAATTAGTTATTTTGTGAACTTATTTCACTTCTTTATAATATTGTATTACACTAATGTATTTTTATTTTGTACTAGGTTAAACCTCTTAGAGTTTTCTTGTAACATCAAATCATAAAAATGCTTTTGGATCATATTTACGCCAAGATAATATCTATTGATAAATAATTCTATGGATTGACAGAGCAAATTTTAAATTTATGATTTAAAATAAAAATGATGTTGATGCACTTTAGATTTTGTATTGATTGATTAATTGGGACATGAATAAATAAATCATTGAATTCTCCAGAGTTTAGTCGTTTTTGACATTTTGTCGCTAAACTATACAATAATCAAATGAATGATAGACTAAAGAAGTTCATAGTTATTGAAGAGTTCATAGTTATTCCTAAAGAGGATTCTGGATCATCAGGTTCATTTCGCAAACCGATTCTAAATTAAGTAAAATATAAATTTAATTTTTTATAACTTACTTGGACACATCCCATTTCTATCAGATGTGGCCAAAGTTCGGTAATTTAATTTAATTTAATTTGATGCATATAACTCGTAAATGGTAACAGATCTCGGGTGGATGGGGAGAAATTATATATTCAAAAATTGAACAATAGAAAAGTTGAAAATCAAATTTTCAAGATAATTAGATCTGTACATGTTTATTCTACATGTTTCAACTGAAAATTAAAGAACGAAAGTATATTTGTTTACTAAATAAGTATATCTATTTTATGTCAGAGGAACACGAATTATCATCTTCTCAAAATATGATCAGAATTAGATAGAATTAGCCTAGTTGATAAATGGGTTGTGTAATCAATAAATATATGAATGAATTAAGTGCGGATATAATCAGGGTTATGAATTAATTAAATCTATTCAATAATTAAAAATTTTAAATTTTACAAAATTATTTATTTTATTCCCTTGTCGATATTTTCAAAAGTATAAAGCTCATAAATTTAAATTGATAATATTTTTCTAAATTATTTAAGAAATATTCAGTGAAAAGGACTTAATGTATCTTGTTTGGATTGGTGTGTGCATCGAATAATGAGACATTAATGTGGGCCCAAATCTCTTGAGAGAACTATTGTGAATAATCTAGAACTTTCTGCAGAAACGATCTGGTCATTATTTTATATGTCTGGTAATAACAAGTGTCTGATTATATAGTAGATGTGTCTGCGCTCTTCTACTGGTCTGTGCTATTCTTAGATAAAGGAGAATAACTGTGGAGTCGGAGTAATGTCATTTTTCGTTCCTGTCCAATTGAACCAAGAACGATTCGCAAAGTTATTAATTCACAAATTTATCATTAACTTCGCAAAGTTACTTTTAGTAAAGTATTTTAATTTGGAAGCTAACAAAATGGCCATTAATTTTAATCATTCAAGTTTTAAAAAATAATTATACTTGAATTAAAGTTGATTAGGTTCAAATAATATTGATTGCATGTTTTAAAATTTTGTAATTAATTTTAATCAGGGGTGCGGAAGGTCCCCTTAAAAGTCTATCAAATAAAAAAGGGGCATACTTATAGAGGGGTTTCCTGACTCCTTAAACCAAAAAGCCAAGTTGAGAATAAGATCAAACAAGGATTAGGATCAAACCTAAAAGCACTACATCTATAGCCAAAATTAATTTGCTTCTCTCAATTCACCCAAGAATATGCCCAAATCCTCGTGAGTGGGTGGGTGGTTGGGGTAACGCGCAAAACTATATACTACATTCCATTTCATAGATGTAGTGAAAAACTTGGGGCCGGTCGTTGGAGCCCAAAAACTAGGGTGTTGGATTATACACCCTTTCCACACCTCTGAGTTTAATCTACTTTGTGAATTAAATGTATTCGGTCATTTTTATTTTAACTTAAAGTTTTACATCTTTTATTCGGAAGCACTGAATATTTGAATGTAAATATGAAGCGATAAAAGGGTTTTCTTGTCTTCTCTCAGGAGATGAATGACAGACAAAGATATTACTGATATTAGTGACAAAAAATCTAAACAAATAATTCATTTCATATAAACATAAATATAAATTATAACTAAAAATGTTATATCGATTCTACAACTAATTTAAGAATCTGAACATAATATCCAATAACATCATGCTAACAAATACTATTTAGACCAGTAAGGATATTCCAGCAAATATTTCATTTTCCTTAATGGCTGAATGATCTAAATCTAGAGAGGATCTAGGAGGGGGTACGAAAGTAACCAGAAGTTGCTAAATACAACTTATTTCCGGTTATTTGACATTAATTAGGATTCTTTAAATAAACTATTAATCACTTAAATCTACTAAATTAACAGAAATAAAAAATTGCTGAAAAATGGTCATGCAAGGTTCTCTATTATCAGAATAGGAGGTATTTTTAAACTTTCAAAATTCGAATGTCTTGTCTCCAGAATAGATGTATTTGGGATCGGATTTTGTAAACAATTATTAAATCACTGCTGACTTCGGAAACATTATTAAGTTTTATATGATTTTGAGATTTTGTGAATCCATTGTATGACGAAAGCGATGTTTTATTCATAATTGGGAGTACTTTGACAGAGATTAATGTCATTACGATCTTATGTTCTTTATTTGTCTTTAATACTCTAATTACGGAATTTCTTGAGTTTTATCCTTCATTTGACAAATAAATACGTAATTTAATATAAACTTATGATGTTTTCACAAAATATATTTTTGGAGGAATTCATAAAACTTATAGACCTTATCGATTGGAGTGGTGGTGCTATGTTCTGGCAACAAATTTAAGATTGTGTACATTCATTAAAGAGCTGCGCATATTGTGAATTACCATTGAATTTAATGTCTAGTTTAAGGAAAGTGGTTTAATTTGTTGGCTCGAGTTTTGGTTTAGCTATAAAACTATATTATTTGCAATTATTTAGCGTAAACCTTAAGAAGCAAATAATTGAACAAGAGTCTTGAGTTGAAGCCGACAACAGCCGTTCAGATTAAATCTTTTGATTCCACAAGCATTGCAAGAATGCCGACAATTTTGTCCAAACCAGTAATCCATTTGTGGGCTAATGTTTTCTTGCCTTCAAATAAATATTGAAGATTATAAACGACAAAAGATTACCGAAATATTACCGAAATTATTGTTTTTCGCTCACAATAACACTGAAAAATAAGATTTTCATAATATTTCATAACCGAAATCCTCTTTCATCCAAAATTATTTCCACCATAAATAGAGACACAATTTATGGCATTTCAAAGCATTAAACGGAAACAAATCGTTGAAGAAATACCTAATTCACAGCTCTTTCTCGAATGTGGTTCCGTTCGGCCAATAATACCGATTGTGTAATGACTTCGAAATGAATGAAATATTTGAATTAAAAATGAATTATAGTCCCATTATTTGTCATTTTTGGTGATATGATCTGATGTGTCGGTAATTGTGAAAACGCAGTCTTATCAATAAATCATAGATTAATTTAAAATCGGTTTGGAATTCGCATTTGGACTTAGAATTTATAGCCTATAATCGATCTTAAATTCATTTAGTGTCAAGAAATTTAATTATAATCGTAGGGAAGAAAAAATCAATTATTATTTCAAAGATTAATGATATGAAAGCAAAATAAATGCATTCATTGATTTTCATACAACAGTTGGAATAAATGTGTTTTACTCATGGATTGCACCAAACATTTGTGTAATTCTAGTTTTGGTTGTGTTTTATTCGTATTATTGATTATTCACTCATTTTTATCATTAAACTCTTTCGATGAGAACTTTTTGTGCATTAATTTAACTATAATTTCATATAAAACTGTTATATAAGTGACAGATGTCTATATATATGTCTATATAACTGATTACAATAAGTCTCCGATAAAATGAGTGTCTCCTTGCAAATCAATGCCATCTTTGGTATCCTTTAATGCATAATAGCTCTGCCATTGATTCATATAATTTTGTCGAAGATATCAGTATTTCATTAGATTCCGTCTTTGCTGTAGTGCATTGAAATAAGTACTTGGCTAATTCAAAGTAATCAACTATTGATTTGAGAACTCTATTACCTATTATTTATGAAATGGATCCAAATCTATACAATACTATCAATTATTTTGGTGTATGAGTCTGTCCAATACCAACTCATTTTCTAATGCAATCATTTATGTGCTGTGCCTTCATATCATATCAGTGCCAAACCAAAGAATAGATCGATAACAATCTTATTAATTCAAGTCAAAATATTCCTTGTTTAGTTATCTTTCCTTAAATTAGATTTTCAAACTCATTGAGTTGAAAAATCAGATAATCTGATCAAGATTATAAAATTGCCATAGAATGTTATGAAATTTTGTTGAAAAAGCAAAACTGTGTGTAGAACCGCGAGAAATGAGAATTTATTAGATTTTTGATTAAACTCGAATACATTTATTGTCTGATTCTCTGAAACAAAGTTTTGACATTAATTTAAATATTAGAGAATAGAAAAAGAAAAATGAATTGTTTTCCACTTTTATTCACTTCTATCGTCTGCCAACAGATGTGTGTTTTCGGTGAATATATTTTTAAATATAAATTATGGTCACATATAATACCAGTGCTCCTCAATTGTGACCCAATTCGATAGACTAAGCCATGAATTGTATAGCGATTTAATGCGCTCTCAGATCATAAACAATTGTAATGACGAGAAAGAGGAGAAAATTTAGCATTCATTCAAAGTGTGAGCAAACATATCTACGACTGACCACTCACTATGTTTTTTCTGCTCAAATATTGTTTTATTGTCCAAGTATTCAATTTTGCTAAAACTTCAAATACAGCTCATCGCTGACGAAAAGTTTCGATGGCTTTTCGGCTCTATTTTTCTGATATAAGCAAATAAAATATCAGTTCAAACATAGGCAACAGTATTGATGTGTGTGTGTTGTTTAGGCCGAGCAGGAAATTATTTATCATGTCTATAATGCTCTCTTGAACCCAATTTCCAATTTCTTTTCTCTTTTTCACATATTTTTGTAAAATTGAAAATTTCTATTCTATTGACTTATGCTTTGATGACTGCAAACAAAATACTTTTCTCTTTTCGGCCAAACATTTCATTTTTGTAGTCAATCTGTTCATCAATTAATTGAACATAACTTCACTCTTAGTTTAGGTCACGATATCGAAGGTTCACATGAATTGTTCGCTCGAAATGCTTTTCAGATTAAAATTTATAAGAATTTCGATTTATCCCAAAATAAAGTATTTTGAGATCATCTTTCAAAATTGGTCTCAATTATTGTTGATTCAAAAACATTTTGTCTTTTATCAAGCTCAAAAACACTTAATCTTTATAACTTTGATATTTGCTCAACGACTGGTCTTTAAAGGCAATGAACCAGAATTTCAATATTATTTCTAACTTTTCTCGATTTCATATCAATTTTTATTAATCTTTTGATCCATGAATTAAACGAAAAGCTTTTTTCAGAGAATGAGAATCAAATATATTTACAGATATAGACAGTTATGACTTTCTTCGAGTAAATATCGTAAATATTTTTTTGTTACTTTTTTCACTCTATGCAAAAGAATTTGACATTTTTGTCATTTTTATCGATCGATTCTTTTTCTTTTTTTAAAAAAAAACTTTTGAAGGCTTTCGACTCGGATTTTATATTCAGTTTTTTGTCACTTTAATCAAAGATAAATCCAAAGCTTTGGCACTAATTTGATATAAATTATATAATCAAATAACAATTAATATTTATTAAACTTCAAGACTGGATAACTAATCCCAATGAGAAACCTGCATATGTTACAATCTTAATATGATGTTCCGCCATAATTAGCCAATATCTAAGATGAATTTCTAATTAATACAATTCATAGCTAATGAACATATTTTAAATTCAGTCTTATACATTTTTACTGCTAACGTGTGTTTTTTATTAACATGATTAATTATGAATTGCATATTAGGTTAATCGATTCACTTATTCAATAAGAGTTAGCTAAAAAAGAGCTAATAAGCAAGCACTTATTTGTAGGGTTGAAAATTTAGGCTAAATTTTCAAAGGCCCTAAAGTTTAGGCTAAACTTTCAAAATTTAGGCTAAATTTTG
>JAQGCS010001908.1:0-11832 GCA_034702105.1 Fuscozetes fuscipes | reverse complement strand
TTCGATATTCAATTGAGTAAACTTTGAGTTTCAGCTCTAAGAGACTGATCGGAATAATTACGCAAACATTGAATTCTTTGAAACAATTATATCAATTGGTTTTGAAATTTCTTTATCGACAAAGTAAAGAGATTTAATTTTCTGTATTGAGTTTCAATTTATCTAGAACAAAGTACTTATTCATTTAGTTAATGTTTCTTTTGATTAATTACCAGGCTACTCGGCTACTCATAGCTTTTATAAAGATGAAACACAAAAAGTCAATTGTTTTCAGTGGAAATGGATTACAATTAACTTAAGTATTGATTTCATTGAAATTATATCAATAAATGATCGCAAAACGTTTCAATAATAAATGAGCTAGTTCAACAGTAATTGTATGAGAACATTTAGCCTAATACAATTACTAGCATATTAAAATAGTCCATGAAAATCATACTTCTGATAAAATAAATGGTTCATAAATTGATGTTATTTTATACGAACTTTTATTAATATTTAATGTTTAAGAGATTAAGGAATCGCTGAAACCATTTGTTCTTCTCAGTGAATGTGCTTTTATTCGAGCTGGATGAAATTCCCAAATGATGCATGTCAAATGTATCCTCAGTTCAGCTTTTGTTTCAACACTTTATACCATTAACTGAAAAGACAATGAAAAGCGATATTTTTCATCGATTTGTTGCTAAGCTATGTATTCGACGAAATCAGTAAACATTTTTCTTAATAATAGCTTAGATTCTAAAAGACCTTTCAATGAAATTATTTATTATCCAGATAATTCCTGTAAAAGGAGAAAAAAATCATACAAATACCCTGAGACAAACTAATTAAGTGAAGAACGAAAATAAATTCATATCAATGATAAGCTTTTCATCGAGCAATCGATTTGCTATCAATTAATTCTAATTGAATTTAATTAATTTTGATTAAAACTTGTCGATTAAGTCATGGATTATCACAAATATTGATATTCTGTTTGTGACAACTAATCAGATTAGACAGGGATTAAATCTAAAACAAATTAACCCCAAATTAATGATTTAACCATAAAAATTCGATAAACTAGTCTTTCAAGAATACGAACTGGTTGATGCTTAAATCAAGCTCGTAGTTGAAACTAGATAACCAAAAAGGTTTATTTTAATATTCATTTTAATTTATTTAGCGTTATTTCCTAGAATTTTATTTGAACCACAACTTTGATTGCATTGATTGCGCTAGGCACAATTATAATTATGATAATATATATCTGTTTCTCAGAATTATTATTTATAGATCAAATATTATTTATTCGCATGAAAGTGACTTTTATTTTTGCCTAGACTATTTTCGGTTCACACAAGTAATTCAAATTTTAATAGTGATGGGTTGTCTCTATGATAGAAATTTTAAATAAACTTGTTATTAAACCTTTGTTTGACGTCTATGTTTGAGAATACATTTGTGAAAATTGTGTCAACAAAAGTCTGGATGAATTAAATACTAAATGTTCTGGAGCTCATACCGGATCCAATGAGCAATGAGTGCATACAGTTTCATCAGATTTATGTATTGATCGCCACTACCCCTCAAGGATTCGCTTAAACATTAGTTTTGAGTCAATAAATAAGTTTTATAAATATTCTGAGCACAGAATTCAACGCCAAAACTCTTTTTGTGTGAAAATTGCAAATTCTTTTGACAAATATTTTACGTGAATTTCACAAAAGAATTATTCAATCGATTCAACAAAATATTGAATTTCGTGTATTCGCCAAAAAAGAGGTAAATATAGTCTTATTGTGAGAATTGCGAAACTTTTCCACTTATTATGTTATCATAAAACAGTAGTTTGTCTTATGACTCATCATTTGGTCTAATTTAAGTCTAACCACATTTACTGCTGTTTTAGAGCTTTTATTTTTAATTTCATTCATCAAATCAAAAGACTATTTGTTTTAAAATATCGAAAGTCGAGAATTACACTCATTTTCGGAAAATTTCTGTTTCTTACGATTGAACCTCAAATTTATCTCTTATTTGAATAAAATTCGATTGAAATGAGATAATAGACATTTGGGTTTCATTTGAATATTAAGGCCAAACAAGTTTTTTATTTGATAAATCAGAATTTGTTAATGAATTCTGATCATATTCAAAGTGGTTAGCGGTACCGTTTTACACGTACATTTTGTCCCTACTTCTATTTTTTATGATTTCAATGAAGATTTCTATGAGTGTGTCCTTCGAGTAAAGGAATGCCCAATTCTGTGACATTCCTTAAATTGATAACCGCTTCAGACTTTACTTTTATTTAAGTCTAGCCTTTCATTTGAATTCCGTCTCCAAAAGTGTTGTTTCAAAGTAAGTAAGTATTCATTGATTTATTATATTTCCCAATACTTTCGCAATTAATGGCAAATTATTTAACAGTTTCTCAATTAACTCAAACCAAATAAACTATAGATTAGATATTTTTCTTATATTATAAATGATTTTTCACTCGTTATAATTATCATATAATAACCCATTACTGAAACAATTGGTTCAAACGCTTATATTAATAATTAATAGGATTTTATTATACATAAAAGATATGATTTTATTGTTAAAAGAATATATTCTGCGCCATAGAAACTAATATTTAATAATTGTCATACAATATCCAAGTTTATCAATCAATGACTTATTAATCGAGCAGAAGTTTATCTGATGTGTAATTTTCCAAACATTAATTGCAACTCAAAATCTCCAATCAATTCGAGAATTGTGTTACTAGGGAATTCATAAAAAGAACTTTAAATACCGCCCTTCAAATATTAACAATACTAGGTGTTTTGTAACTTGACAACCAAACCGGACATTTTTTCAGTCGTAAGGCGGAATAAAGTTACACCCTTCCTCCTGGGCTTCAAATAAATTTATAACTTCCCGATAATTAACCTTTTTTCAAAAGTAATCATTCGTTTGACAAATAATTATAGTTTTGTCATACGATTTGTTGTTTTGCACACAAATTCTGAGTCTTTTCCTCATTTCTTAACAGATAAAAGTATGGATAAGTGTTGTATTTAATTGAATTAATCTGATCTGCTTTTTATCGAAACCAAACAAACATTTCTTTTCTGATTCATATGAATTGAGTCAACAAAAATGCTTTTATGAAAAACATATTTTGCTATAAAAAGCTTTAAGTCTTATGAATCGATAATAAATATGAAATGAATTGAAATATTAGGACTACAATGACTCATATATTCGTGTAATGAACGATATTCTCGACAATTGTAATGTCGTTTCAATTATTTGTAGGTTTTGTAAATTGTTGTTTCTGCTTAATCAGATATGCAGCAAATATTGCATGAACAAATTCATTTTGTTATAAATTGTTTTTCAATTAGGATTGGCAAAAATAAAAATTATCTTTTTCCTGAGAAATATTTCTAGTCAAAGGGAAGCCCATATTAAAACCCATATCAATCACAATGGTCAAGGTTCGGCAAAATTCATCATTTAATTCTAAATTAGCCATTTTTGCCTATTTTTTAATGATGCAAGGTGCTTCTAGTTTTGTTAGGGGAGAACTTTAAAAAATATTCATAATCAGTCAATTTTTTGAAAATCCCCCTTAACCACGTATCAGCACATTTTACTTAAATGATTAAATGTTAGGCACTTAGAATATGAGACCCATGCAATTCTATTTCTTTTTCCGATTTTAATGTTTTATAGACTTTATTGTATATAAATTAAATTATAAAATGTGTTTCTTTCTTATCTTTTTTATTTTTAAAAGAAAATTTCTCAATCGAGAAACAAAGAAATATTGTGGGAAAAGTTGTAGAAATATTTCTTGAGAAACTTTTTAAGGAACATTCTTTTTGCGAACACTATTTTCAATTGATAGATATTCGCTCAAAATGTTGTGAAATACATGTCATTCGATGACATATCCCTTAACTTGTAATGTAATTCATAGAATATTTTATCAATTTATTTATTGAAGAGGAATATAAATTGATTGGAAATATTTGGCAAATAATCGATATATGAAATACTCTTTACATTCGAAATGTTTTAGAATTTGAGAATTTAATCACCTTTTAATAAATTGAGCAATTAAAAAAAATAAAAACTTTGAGATAAATTGAAGTATTTTAAATAAGTTAGGTTTATGTGAAATAGGCGTGAGTTAAATCTGATCAATGTTAAAATTGTCCTTAGCTCAAAACATCATTTTGACAGCATTTTACTTCTGTTTCGGATCTTTTCCAATAACAAGTGGCCACTAGTGACAGGTTTTCAAACAAAAAACATGATTAACCTAGAAACCCTCAAGGTGATAACCTTGAACATTGCAGATCAACATGATTTACGAAATGTGTTTTCATGTATAAAAGAATTTCTAAATTATGCTCAATTAAAATTTTGTAAAATCAAATGATGGGTCACTCAAATAGAGATTACGCCCAAAAACCATTGAATAATATTTTTAACGACGTTTCAATTCCGGCAAAAAAACTTATCCGGACATATTCAGAATTTCCATTCTATTTTTAATCGTTATTTAAATAGTTCTGAAATAACCTAGTTCCAAATCACCTTTGGAATCGTTATAAATAAAAATAATCAGTGTTTACATCTGAATCGTTTGAAATGCTGTTTTCAGAGAAACTTTTCAATAGAAAATTGTAATCAATTGAGTGATAAAAAAGATTTCAAACAATTTGTGTCTTTCGTCAGGACTTCAACTGTAATCTCATGTGATCTGCAAATAATTTTAACAAATATTCAATTAAAAAGTCATTTTTCATCCAACAAATCAATTATTTAACTATCAAAACATTATTTTCAATTCGAGCACAATTCAAATGACAGGTCGTTTTGATATTTTTTCAAACAGTTGTCTATATTTATATAAAATTTTATTTTTCAAACTTTTGTTCATTATTTGTAAATAAGTCACTAATAGTACGGTTTGGGCGACTCTTCCCCACTAATGATAAATTCAGTTATAATTAGTGAATAATTATTCTGCTCCTATAATGATGTGTTTGTCCCTCAAATCTAATCCTGTTTAGTTTATCTATAGAGTCCTTGACAAACAATTGATATAAATTTTAGTCGATTTCTAAACCAAAGTATAACTGTTTTAAAACTACTGAACCTCACAAATAGTATCACTGATTCAAAGCTCAACATTTGTTAAACTCATAAATCATTTTTAAATTCAAGTGAAAAAAGGTTCCGAACTGTTCTGAATTTTTTTCTAATCAAAGTTTGAAAGTTATTTAATATTTTGTTTTTTATTTGTTAAAGACTTTTGCCCACAATTTCGACAAAATGGAACCGACATCATTAGTATCGAATGCAGCCATTCTCGGCAAATACCTGGCTCTTAAGCAGCCAAAGGACAAAGTGATGGCTATGTATGTTTGGATTGATGGCACCGGAGAACACGTTAGGGCGAAGACCAGGACTGTATCGTTTGTGCCAAAGAACGCATCAGAACTGCCCATTTGGAACTTTGACGGCTCGTCCACCGGACAGGCAGAAGGAAGTAATGCTGACGTGTATCTGTTACCTGTTCAACTTTATGACGATCCCTTTCGCGGCGGTGATAACAAATTGGTGATGTGTGAGACCATTAAATACAATAAGAACCCAACTGAGAGTAATACCCGACACTCCTGCAAAATGGTTATGGATATGGTTGTGGATCAACATCCCTGGTTTGGAATTGAACAAGAATACACTCTTTTGGATGGCAGTGACCGAAACAAGCCTTTAGGATGGCCTCAGGGAGGATACCCAGGACCACAGGGCCCATACTATTGCGGTGTCGGCACAAATCGAGTGTTTGGCAGAGATGTGGTGGAGGCTCACTATAAGGCCTGCCTTTACGCCGGCATTAATATCGCCGGGGAAAACGCAGAAGTAATGCCCGCTCAGTGGGAATTCCAGGTAAGAATCATCTAATCGTATGATTTTACTTATCTTAAGAACAGAGTAGACAATTGTTTATCGGAATTGAGGGCAATGGAGGGGCTCTCAAACTTTGAATGCATTACGAAATTCAATGATTAGATAATTGTTTTCAATGCACTTAAGATCGAATCCAATAATTCCCAGATAGCACTGCATAAGAATATTATATGAGTCATATTAATAACTTGGGTATTTTAATATTTTGATTATTTATACCAATTTTATAGTTATTAAGAAATACCCATTAACTTTATTAAGTAGAGGATATCTACAGACACCCTGACCATTTCATGACATTAATCACAATTCTTGTTGAATAGGTTGGCCCATGTGAGGGCATTACTATCGGTGATGATTTATGGATGGCCAGATTCTTGCTGCACAGAGTGGCCGAAGACTTCCATATCGGTGTGACATTTGACCCGAAACCGATTCCGGGTGACTGGAATGGTGCGGGCGCTCACTGTAATTTCAGTACTGATAAAATGAGAGAAAAGGGAGGCCTTTCTGAAATCGAGTCGGCTATTGAGTCTTTGAGAAAGAACCATGCCAAACACATCACTAAATACGATCCGCGCGGCGGTCGGGATAATGAACGTCGTCTAACAGGACGTCACGAGACCTCAAACATCAACACCTTCTCTGCAGGTGTTGCCAACAGAGGGGCCAGCGTTAGGATTCCCCGATCCGTTGCTGACGATGGCTACGGGTATTTCGAGGACAGACGTCCCTCATCTAACTGCGACCCATACGTGGTGTCGGAGGCTATAGTGCGCACCTGTTGCCTTCTCGAGTAATAGGACTGACCCTTTCTGCTGACTAGTCATTGGTAGCGATGGACAGACAGTTCATTCATTAAGAAATCAATTAATTGCAGACATTATACAAACAAATAGTTAGAATTAATTCTAAATTTAATAATTCTTGTTTTCCATACAAATTATCATTTGTTTTAACAAATGTTTTCAATTTATATATTTTTGAACTAATTATCGAATATTTGCGTTCATTTGAATCTAATTTTGAAATCACTTTTCATTTGAATCAAAAATTTTGAAACTATTCTCTTCTGTAAATCTGATTTGTTTTTACATTAAACTTATTATAACTATTATTATTATATTACTGTTAATAATAATTATAATTGTTTTTATCGATTTAATAGCTATAGTAATGGGATATTTGAGGACATATTTTGACAATTTGTCGATATATACAACAAATTGATGTCATTTTAGAATATTTTTCATTCAAATAAACGAATGTCTCTTAAAAATTGATTCAAATATTATTCGACAAATCATTAATCGAAAAGACTGAAACCTGATTACAAACATAAAACAAAAATTACCAAGTCTTTAATTATAACCTGTCCAATTAATCGGTGCACTGAGATCTGTCATATTGTTAAGGTACATTATGGGATATTTTATAGTTTGGTCATTTGTAAATTAATTCGTATATTGCGATAGTAAACCATAATCACAGACATCACAGAGGCAAATTTAAACAAAAAGTGTCTTGACAATATTGACAATATTTGTGTCAACACAAAGAAAATACTATTTGAAAAATAGCCAAAATTTTGAATAAAATGATTTGAAAATATGGTCTGTTGTACCTGGTCAAAACAAATTTAGAAGTTTTGGTTATATGTCAATTGTATGCTAAGTTGCATGAAGTCTGTTAAAAGTTGGAACACCATATTTAGTCCCTGCACAACCTTTTTGAGGCAGTTACCTATATTATTTTCTCCATGTGATTCATGAAAATATATTAATAATTACAAATAAAAGGCTATAAATATGCCATAAAGTGCGGAAATATGATAGGTCTTCCTTGCTCAATGCACATGCAAAGATAGTGCACCGATTAATAGGATAATTGATAATTTTGTTAGGATGTGACAGACCATATATCAAACTATTTTATTCAATTAATGTTTTAATATTATATTTTAAATAAATTTGTAACTAGAGCATAAAATTTTCCCGATATATAAATACTTTCGGTGTTTTAACTTTTGATGTCATGGGAACCGACTTCAGCTTCAAAACAAAAACATCGTTGGCTTCAGTTTTATCCATTAATTTATTGAGTGCTTCGAAAAGCGAAGTCGAACTTATATCGAATCGAAATATAGACAAATGTCTCAAATACTGGAATTGTGGCAAAAGTTCGCACAACTCTTCGTGAAAAGGTTTGGGTTTCTCTGTTCGAAAATAGTAACCCAAGACGTGAAGAGACTTGAGTTGACGCAATTCAGACACTGATTTCCAACACTTCTGTTTACAAACGGAACACTTATATCTTTCGCTTCGGTCTCTTATATCACTCAAAGGACAGTTGCATTGGATTTCCACTGATCTCAGAACTAATTTCTTTAGTTGTGGTAAACAATAGGCTATCGAATTGAATGCCCGTCCCGTCAAACATGCCCTAGATATTTCTAGAGAGTCAACAGACGGCAGACCGTCTTTAATGAGCCAAATGACGCCATCGTCGACGTGTGTGTCCGCGAATGTGTTTAAATCAATTGAAAACTCTTTGAGTTGAGTCAATTGAGTGATGGGTGAGGCAGCGGTCAGAATATACTCATTGAATGACAAATTGATCTTTAATTTGACCAAGTTGGTAAATTTTTCACCGATCAATTTTGCCGACTCGTAAGTCCGCGAAGTACTCGAGAAATATGACAAATGTGTGATATTTTTGCCGTTTTTGTCCGAAAATAACTTCAGAGAATCGCTCGAAAATTCACGACCTGTTCCACAAACACAGGAATTACAATCAATTTCTGAAATGAAATTAAATCCAATAATTACCTAAACTGTAGAAAAGTTTGCACTTTGAGGGCAAATAGTCGAGGAATTTGCCCACAACCTCCCGCTCGAAATGTGCTCCAACTCTAAACTCTTCCAAACACCGGAAGTGTTGCACCAGATTTCGCATATGTGTCTCATTCATACGATTTTCGTAATGCGGATCTACAGACAAATGTCTGATGACTGGTCCCAATATCTTTCCGATGGCGTCCCACTCCTCATTTATTAGCCTATTGTTTATCACCTCTTCTGTCGACACTTTTAGGATATTTCCTAAAATTGTGACCAAATTTGTTAAAAAACATTTAAATGGATTAAAGTTTAGTACCCTTTAAGTGAAGACATTCGAAGTCTGGGAACAATTCGACCAAATGTTCAAATATTTGGGAATTGATTACAGCGTGACTTATATGAAAACATTTAACATTTGGACACTTTTGGGACAAAAATGATAAGTTCTTAAGAGCATTATCATGTGTTAAGTCATATAACCATCCGTTAGACATTGGAATACCATCTCTGATATCACCCGATTGGACACTGTGTTCGCGAAAGGCCTCTAAACAGTTGGCGTCTTCGTCGACACTCCAAGTGGTTCCGAGACCTGTCTGTTTGTCCAGCATCTGAAGTATAATCCGTTGCCATCGTTTGGAAACCCTTTCAACGCCCAGTTTTTCTTTGATTCCAAAATAAGAGAACAAATTTAAGAGAAAATAGTCGTCCAAACAGTCTATTCTGGTGTCAAATACTTCTTGAGGCGAAACTTCCTCTTCGGCTGAATTGTCTTTTATTTTGACCGATTTGGTAATCTTTTCACTCATTTGTGTGACTAAACAAAACATGACTCAATCGACAGCACAGACATCACACTGTCCTCAACTCAATACAACTTCAACTCATTAGTTACCCGAACGGCCCAAAGGGGGCACTCTTTCCAAGCACTCAATAAATTGAGTCTAATTACATTGCATTGTTCACATTAAATACACAGTAAATACTATTTTACTCAACCCCTGTATGAGTGAGCAAAAGATAAATTCAATATGATAATGTAACTTTTAATAAGACCATCACATTGAAAATATATAAACACCTTGGTTTTAAAAGTATACGTTATATGTGTACCAAACCCTTGCATTTACGCCTTGGTAAACAATGTAAACAAACCCCCATTATATTTAGCTTAACAACCAAAAAAAGCACTCAAATTGGAAGTTTTAATTTGTTTCAAATAAGATATTCGGATAAAAACAAGGTACTCTGGGTAAAATTTCTTGCCAAATGACTTGGATGTTATGAAATATTTTCTTATAATTTGTTCAATATTTTTGTTGTAATTAATACATTTTTGCTTTCGAGATTTAATTGTACCTCTCTCATATCGGGGTTGACTGTGACTATAACTGTACATTATTCAATTACTTTACCCTACAAATCTTCCAACAAATTGTTTAACTGATGATACGATCATTTAGAATCGTGACCATTTATTATATGGTGATTGGTCATTTTTTAACAAATATTGATGACTATCAGTAGAAAGCCAGGGTCAAACAAAATCGTACTCGCAACTCTTTTCAAATATATTCAATGATTAAATTGGTGAAAAGACTCATTTTGGAAATGCACATTTTAGGTGCAATCACTGAGTGTGAGATACTGTGGCATTAAAACTGATTGATAGGGGCCGACGTGTTTGGCCAACCATTTGCTTTTACAATACATTGCTTCTAATGGTTTTAGTTTTGATTTTTTGGGATAATTTTCATATCACAAGAACTGATAATTGTTTAAAATGTCATAAATCATGGCTTAAAATATTCAAAATTTTTCAAAGTATTGTTTTTATTAATAAATTGCAGAATACTTTCTGAAATGATTAGTGTTTGTGATAAGTTTCACCATTAATCTCAATATAATTGTTTGCCAACAAGACATGCCTTAATGAAGACATATTGATAGGTGCAAAATCCAAATTAATTATTATAATTAATTTTATTGAGTTTTTGACAATTTATTGAATATTTGATCAAATAATGAATTCGACAAAAAATTATTAAAAATTGATTTATGTCTGGTCTCATAACTCGCAGTCAAAACACATTAAAAGTTTAATAATTTATATAATTTTAACTTTTTTTTATAATAATCGTGGAAAACAAGTGGCGGAATCCAAAGTAAGTAAAAAAGCTTTTTTGTTTGGCTAGAGCCTCAACTTGTAAGCGGCTACAGATTTGCAGTCTACAAATAGTAGGTAAGTTTTCCATCAATTTTGCTAGTATCTTGTTAACAAAAACATGTTTTTGAAATTTAACCCATATTTACATACATTTGAATTGATCTGGCACTTATTCGCTCTATTGTAATCAATTTAAACTTATTTATTCAGCACTTTATTTTGAAATAATCGGCTATCATACTCATTCACCTATTTCATCTTTGAGTGACCTAGATATTTGAATAATACGTGAATAATGACATAATGGCATTACGCTATTATGACAAATATTTCATATAAATAATGGAAAAATGGATTATTTTAGCGAATTATGTTATATTTTAGAGACTAATCTAATTAATTAGAAATTCAGTGCCAGTCGTGATGTCATACATTAACTAAGAGAGCCGTCAGAGGAGTCAATGTTAACACAAACCAAATGATGTAAAACTAGAAATGAAATAATTTATTCACTCATTTGATGTTTAATTGCATTAATTAATGTTTGAAGACTTGAATTCGTCCGAAACTCGTTTTCAATTAAAATATTTTAATTATGTATAAAAGCTGAAACTCAGGGCTGAGTAAGGAATGGCCAAATATAGCCTAATTTTTAAGATAGGACCCCATGAGCGAAAGAGGCGCTATATTTTTCCTTGCTCTATCCCTTGATTTTTTGACTCAGAAGAGTCAGAAAATTTTTACTTAGGTTGCCCTTTAATTTTTTGGTCTACCATACATCGGCAGCGAACGACCAAACGAGGGACATATTTCAACATATTATATTCAAAGCAATTTGAGCATGATCAGATTGAATTC
>JAQGCS010001907.1:0-11841 GCA_034702105.1 Fuscozetes fuscipes | reverse complement strand
TCTATCCACTGTTTACTATATGATAGATATCTGTAATAATTGGATAACTTTTCGTACTTTGATTGTAAGGATTGTAATCATAAGACACAGAATTACTTCTTTTGATTATGAGATTGTGTTCAGGAATTTGGAGACTTCTTAAGAGTCGTTTGCGATCTTCTGATTCATTATCGAATTGTTCCTCAAAGTCAGAAAAGTCTGAATCTAACGATTCTATTGATGGCTGAGTAGACATCTTCTTCTGTTTCATCAATTCTTGACTGTCAACCGATGCTTTTCTGATGGGAACGGGAGGTTCTCTGAAGCTGGTTCTCCTGTCAAGGGTTGAACAATTAGTTTGATTGTTATTTTGCCATCGATAGTAACTTTGATTCACAGAAGAATAGTTATCCAGGCTTTTTCTTCTCATATGTTCTGCTAATTCCTTTGCAAGGGATGTCATAATCGGCCCCTTTTGGACTGTCTTCTCATTGGAAACACTGACTATCGATAGATTATTATCAGTTTTTGGAGTTTTGTTAACTTTTTTGAGTTTAGTTCCGTTTCGTATGTCTTTTAATAGATTTTGTCGCGAATCTGAATTAACACAATTTATAGAAATTGGCACAACTTGAGGAACTGCTGGTGGAGGAGGTGGTGGTGGAGGAGGAGGTGGTGATAAGAATTGAGGTGCCATTAATTTTGGATCTGTTGCAAAAATTTTTTGGCGAACAGTTGAGGGTCTTTTTAGTGGGTTTTCTTTCAGTCTGTTGAGCGGAGTTTGGCCTAAAATATGAGAATAATTTGATTAATTGCAAGAATATTCTGTGCGAATCGTATGCCTTTGAATATTTGGTCGTAACTATGGCTTAAATCGACCGTATTGTCAGAGGTCTGGCCACTTATGGCTTGAATTGGTTTCTCCGAAACATTATTCTCTTGATTTGAAATGGGATCGATTTTCTGAATAATTCAGAATTGAAGCCATATTTAGACGGATTACTCATTGAAAGGATTACTCACTTTATTTTTGCCACAACAACAGCAACAGCACAAGGATATGACCATCAAGAGTCCGGCCAAACCAATGAGAGACAATGCAATCAATTCCTCGTATTGTGTCGGATAAATAAATAGCAATCGAATCAAGTCTTTTGTGGATTCGTCCCTTTCAGACACTTCTTCGAACCAAACCATAGGAATAATGGATTCCTTCAGATATTTCCCTAAATTTCTAAACAAAACAATATTAATAATAAAAGAAATAAATAAATGATTATATGATTGAAGACCTACTGATTTAAAGGACTTTTCCTGATGTGAACATTGAATTGATAGCGACGTTTTCGGTGCACAACCAATCCGGTTATCTAGATAATTTCGTTGTAAATCATATGATTTGAATTTTAAACCATTACCGGCTCGATTTCAACATAACTTTCATGAAGTTCTTGGTCAGGGGACATCCCAACAACGCTTTTGGCGATCACTTCTGATGCTCTTCTAAAGTGTGGATTCGAGAGAATGAGAGGTGCGCCAGAAGTACACGAAGATAGGTCTATAATGCCCTTGAAATTACACTTCTCTGGTGTTTCGGGTGAAAGACAGTAACATTTGTTCTTTTGATTATAAAGAGGACCGTGGAATATATCGTCCACTGGACTGAACCTTAATAGAGGAATGCCTTCTAATTCGAAGTAATATTCGTAACTCAATTCAACGGATCTAATCGTTTAACGATTAAAGATTAAACACAAATAACTTCAAAATTGATGAAATGAATACCTGCACATTTCTGTTGAATATTCGTAGATTCTGTAAAATTTGTCGGTTGAGTCGATTAGAGGTGAGAATTGATAGCCATGCGAACCATTTATTTGATTACAGGATCGACCGGACCATACAGAAAGAGTTCTGTTTTAAAAGAAAATATTAAAACTCTTGGATTGAAATTTGAACTAACGATTTGTCGTTCCATTTAAGAACTCTGCCGTAGAGACCAGTCTTATAGCCGGTGAAGACTTCAAATTTTTGTTCCGTATTATTAGGAAAGAGTGAAAAACTATTCGTTAATAATTGTGGGACAGATATTCCCATTGTAGACAAATTTGGGAAATGTCGGGAAATTTTCTCCATTTGTTGATCAGTATTAGTATTTCCGAACAGTATTTCCCGAATTGATTTCGAAACGAAGACATTAGAAGCAAATATTTCAAAGATTGAGTTAACCATTGAATTATTAGTTCGAGAACTGACATTATTACTGGTCTGTGCCAATTGGCTCAGCATTGGGTTCAACACCTATCACCAAATTCTTAATCTGTAGAATAATTAGAATTGAATTAGCTTACCATAAATTGGAGATTGGTTGTTGTTATTTTGTGGTCAATACTTCCAGAAGACATAATTTCTAAGAAGTAATAGGCCTTACGCTCGACATAAGACACAATAGTTTTGTCAAAAGAAAATGTCACCTTTTCTTTGATTCGTTCAACTCTTAGATAAAAAATTATTATTTTTTAACTCAAATCATCTTTGAATAGAACCTGAAAACAAAAGGTCCGACTTCTTTGACTTTAGGCTTCATTCCATTTAGTATTTCATTTGGATTTTCGACTTCAAAGACATAGAAATTAGTTCTCTCTGTTGTCTTGGAATTAACAAAATCGTCATAAAAGACATTCTCTTCTTTAATAATCATTTCTGATTTAATCCTATTTTCCATAATTTGTGCGAAATCTAAGTGAATGTAAAGACTGATTGCAATAATTCCAATACTAATCAGGAGAAGAATCAATGAGAAACAACAGACACAACTCCTAAACATCTTCATTGTGTAACCATTTAATCAACACTTTGCAGAATATAAGAGCAAAACAGAATATTCTGAGTCGTATTCAATAAATTCATTAATTAGTGCTCTCAAGGAATAAGTTGTAATTCATTTGAAAACATAGTGAACTCAATTTCACTGAAATTTTTTAAAAAACATTGAATTTTTTATTTACATAAAAAATAATGGTTTTTTGAAAATGAGGGGATGGCGTGACTCAAATCTTCTTTAATGAATTTCATTGCAATTGTAAGATGATTTATGAAACTCTATGCATAAAATTCTGAGAAAAGAACTAAAAACTAATATAATAGCGATTAGACATTGAAAACAAACTGATCGATCAATTCTTTGAAATGAACTCAATTTTCTAACTGATCTTCTTATGAAAAACATTATTTGCCGGAAAATTGTTCGAATATTTGTCTAATCTAGTAAAAACTTATTTTTATTATAATGTCACTCAATTGGAATATGAATTAAATTAAAATAAAAATAATTTCAAAATGATAATTGGTGAATGTAACCTTGATTTATTGAAATTATGAACTTGTGTTCCAAATGGAGTAATAAATATGATTTTGTAAAATTACTTGTTTCGCATAAACAAATAGATCGATACAATTGCCATAAGAGCGCCCACAACTATAAATGTGATAGATAAACCGTTTGCCAACTTTTTCTTATTAACCACCATTGACTTAAATAAATCTGCTTGCTCCTCGTTTGCTTCTCCAGACTTGTAAAATAAAATAGATTTAAAAAAATGAAATATTATTGGAATTAAAATAAACCTCCTCAATCCAGAATACCGGAACAACATATTCATCATGGTTTTTGGAATTTTGAATTTGTCTAAAAAGACAAATGGAATCAATTTTAAATAATAATATAATTTTTAATTTACGGCATTTTATCGTTGGCTACTTTTTCTATTTTGACACTCATTTGTAATCTTCGAACAGCTTTCAAAACAGTACCAGTTAACTTGAAAATAAATTATATTGAGAACAACACAATTAATTAACGAGCGAAATTGAAATACCGGTTCGATGTCGACAAATGTGCCATAGTTATCGTCATTGAGAGGATTATTCGGTTCTAGTTTATGATTGAATTGTGTTCTTAAATTATCATCAGCATGTATAAAATAAGGGGCCGACATAATAATAGGCGCTCCAAGACTTCTACGGATGCAGTGCGAAACATCGAGAAGTCCACTCCTATTGCATTTGGTTTTGTCGACTTCGATACAATAACACATATTTTTCTCGTCCGTAAATGGATTCGTATAGAAATGGGGGTCGACTTTAAACCTTAACGTATCAATTCCTCGAACTTCCGTTTCTTTCCAAAAGTGGAAATAAACTGATCTAAGAACAATTTGAATTAATTAATTATGTACTTGTTTAATTAAAAGTCTAACCTGCAGAGTTGTGGCTCAAAAGCATAAAGTATATCATCTTTAGAAATTGCTGGAGCAAAAAATGTTCCATCAGTTCCCTTCAAGTCATTACACTTGGGAAATGTATCACTTGTATTCTTAATAGGCTGTCGCCAAATCCATTTCACATATTTTTCCAGACCAGGATTATTAGTCAGTTCTCTTAAATTTTTCAATTTATAGAATATTGTGCATGGTGTGCATGTATACTTACGTCATGTTGTCAAACCTCTGAAGTTGTCCAATTTTACTTACTTCATTTTTACCAGTGTTAATTGTCCAGTCTTTCTCCACTTGATGTTTAGTCTATAATTAGAATATAAGTTTATCAGGGCTATTTGTTTGATTGAGAACTCACATCGTAAACTGAATATTTGCTATTGATTTCTAAACCTTTAAGTTTAAGCAATGTAATCCAACCTTTTAATTCTTTGAAAACTTTATAAAAGACACCGTCGAATAAAATGTCAACCGGGGCTCTTTTGAAGAATAAATCTGTTTCATCTGTTTTTCCAACTTCATAAGCTTTTTGAAACACTGATAATATTATTGCTCCTAGACCTGTCATCTTGCTTTGTAAAACCCCCTGTTTTTTATCGAAAATAATATTATTAGTATTTGTATATTTCGATTTTGATAAAATTTACAAATATTGGAAAATTGACAAAATATATCGGCTCTGATTCGTTTAGTATTTGGCCAGGTTTGAATGTAAATTCTTTATGTTCCACATATTCGATGGAATCATCATTTATTTCGGTTACATTTTTATATCTCTTCTCATCGTAAACAAACGGTCCCTTTTCTTTTAAGACAATATCATCCAGGGAGGTATAATTGTCAGCATTTGTCAATTCAAAAAAGTGAAATTTCATAGAAATGGGAACTTTTGTGTTTTTCCACCGGTCATAAGCATCTGATCCTTCAATAAGTGGCACTTCCTGCAAATTATTTAAATTACCAATTATTAAATAGAGTTCTTAAAATTAGACCGATTAAAAATTTGTTCGATATCATTCGCAGTGAGTTTCAGCAGTGTGAAACTAAAAATATCTTAAATTAAGTACCTCATTGATCTTGTTTTTCAATATTCCTGGGAAAATTCCAACAAAAACTGCGCCTCCAATCAGAAAGGCGAGGCCTAGAACAAATATTACTCCAATTACAATTTTATTCATCTTCAACAGTTTTTTAATTTAAATTTCTAAATTTTTTAATTATTATTTTTGATAATGAATGGTCTAGATGAACTATTTAAAACTAAATGTGAAAGTAATTTTTATTATCATAAAATAAATGACGAGAAAAAGCACATTATGTTGGGATTCACTCAAACACTTTGAAATCAAATGAGTTTATAGGAATTCTTATTCTTTATTATCAAATCTAATTCGAAACTTAAACCTTTTGTCGCATATTTGATAAAATAATTTCATTTAATAAAACCAATTATAAAAAAGTCACTGCTTTTACCAATTGATTGTTATTTACAAGTGTTTATATAATCTACCTTTATCATATTTATTCAATTGAGATTAAATGAAATTATCTGTAAAAGATCCTTATTGTCATTAGACTATAGGATGAGTACAACAATTAGCCATTCAGTGAATTATTTGTAGTTTTCTCAAAAATTTTTTAGGGTTTACTATAAATCTAAATCGTTGGCCACAAATAAAATTAAATAATTTTGGAATCATCACATCCTAATCGATTTTCCATAAAAGAAATTCATAGTTTATATATGAAAAATATTTGAATAAAGCCAATCAAGTGTCAAGGTTATAACAAGATATTCTTATGTTCAACTATAACAAAATGAAGTAAAGCAAAATTTTTTCAATGCATCGAAAGAAATTTTAGAACACTTTCACGCATTCGATAAGATTTTGGAAGAATTCTTTGCAGGAGAGAAATAAATGCAATCATTTGGAGGTACCTTTAATCTAGATTTTAGCACAACCTTTAGTTCTAGCCAACTTTAAAAAATACAAACCTAGTCGTCGCTTATCAGTAGACGTTTTAAGTGAAATACGGCTTATCTTACGATAAGAAGTGGTGGCAATAGTTGCCACACATTTAATGCCATTCAAGGTTTTCGATCAAATGTCATATCTTGTGATTGAAAATAGTCATCAATTGTTTAATTATTCGTCATTTAAGATAATATAAAATACAAACGAGAAGAGTGTGTTTGAGGCCCAACAACAGTGTAAAGCCCTTCCAATTCTTATCGATTGCAAAACACTTCACTCAAAATCTGTGTTAAACTCTTTAAACCCAAATGACTACCGAAATATTCACTTTTAAATCAGTTCCACAATCATTTGATTCGGTATATCATCTAATTTTTCATTTGAAGAACCTAGATTTATAGTAGCTCTAATAAGCAGTCAAAACTGAGATAGTTTCTAAACATTCATTTATTTTTGTAGACTTGACAAAGTAAAGTTTACATGATGATTAAGATGAATCAAAATATTAATGCCATAATCTTTGTTATAAATAAAAGTTGAATAGCTCAGATACTTTTTAAATTATGGCTTCATTGTAAAATTCAAAAATAAGTGGAAATGATTGATAAATGAAAACCTAAATGAACTTTGCAGGTTATTTTGATATTAAACAGAAGTCTATAATCAGCTAGTAATAATAGTAAATAATTGATTTTATCTTTGAGTTCAAAACATAGCCTTAAATCACGAAATGAACAGTCAATCAACAAATTTTATCAAATTATTTGCTCGAAAACTATTTGACGGATAGAAAAATGGCTAAAATTTCAAAAAATAAAATTATTGTTTAAATTACACATCAAAATGAGTTACTTATGGTTCAAAAAGTGAATCACAAATGCTTTTCCGAAGAATACTGTTCTCGAGCCAAATAACTGTGAGGAGAACTATTAATGGATCAGGTAATTATCATATTTTACTCACATTTAAGAATGAAAGAAATATAAACCTTTAGAATTTGATCTCAGATTAAAATGAGATAATTTTACGAAATGATAAAATTTTATTTCTTATCTCTTAATTGAATTTCGCAATATTTATAAGAATTTAATAATCGGAATATTTAGTGATTCTGAAGAGATGAGCGGTTCCGCCATTTGTAGCAAATGTAAGGTAACCGCTATTAAGGGAAATGTCTGAGTCATGAATGCGTCCATAATTTTTTGAAGCCATCGGGAAATTGGAGTAAACCGTCAAAGAGTTCATATGAACGCATTTAATGCTATTGTCCTTAGCGTTGGATAACATCACTAATAGCTCTGAGCTGTGATTGAATTTCAGTTGAGATACTTCTGTAGTTAAGTTCATCAGTGATTTCAAAGGTTTCGGTTGTGTTTGCGTTAAGATATCATTGAATTTATAAACGTTTACGACTCCCATATCAGAACCGGTGCAACAGTACCTTGAATCCGGTGACAAAGTAATGGAAGTTCCATCAACACAACCCTCATCTATAAATCGATTAATGCATTGCCTTTTTCTGATGTCCCAAACATAAGCTTTCCCTCCATTTCCATGACTTAACAAATAATTAGAGTCTTCAGAGAAGGCCATAGACATCACATCGCCGTTCATTTTTAGGTCAAATATGTGTTCTTTAGATTTTGTGGTCAGAATATTAATGAATCCATTGTTTCCTTTGGATGCGATATACTTTTGATCGTTTGATAGAACAAATTTTTCTAAAGAAAACCTTTCCTTTCCTTTGATGAAAGGAATTTTTACAATTTTGCCGCCAATCATATCGTAGTAATAGTAAAAACCAGACTCGCTTTTGGAGCCGACAATCAATTCGTGGCCATCTTTACTGAATTTGGCCGATTCTATCCTAAAGTTATCGAATTTAATCGTTTGAATTCTTGCATTGATTTTGCCGTCAACTTGAAAGAGACGAACGGTTCCGTTCTGTGATGCGACCAAAGCCACTGTTGAACTCGGATGGAATTCAACGCAATTCAGTGAAGACTAGAAACCAAAATTCAAAGAATATTTAAGCAATGCTTGAAATGGTTTGAATTCATATAAACCTTCATTTTGTTGTTGTTTGTCAAATGAGTGCATTTCTTGATCGGCAAAAACCCCTGCTCCAATTTATTAGATTTTAGTTTAAAAGTTTTTGCCGTTCTTTCAATGGCCTCATCATCGCTGTCATCACTTTCTTCATTGGAATCCGAATCTTCATTCGTGTGTTTGTCATCAATTTGAGCCCATTTCGGTTTTTTGTATAAATCAGTGAATCTGTTCTCCAAATATTGTCGATAACTGTCGTCTTTGTCGACTCTTTTTGGCAAAAACTTGATATCGAGGGCATTCTTAACATCTATATCATCGTCGACATCATTCCAAACACTCTTCTTCTTTAGATGATCGCCAACTTCTTCTTCGAGATGTGGTAACTCTTCATTAGATGGCTTTAGTTCGGGAAAGAAGTCACTTTTCGTGTAATTTATGTCTTCATCTGAATCAGAGTCGTCTGAAATTTGATTGTCTCTGAATGGAGATAAGTGTGGCATTTGATGTCCGCCAGTTCTGTCTTCAATTATCCCAAATTCTTCGTCGATTACTTCAATTTTTGGTTTTTTGCTTACATTTTGAAAAACATTTGTTTGTTTCCCGAAAACAATTGTCTCCAAAGCCTTTTCATCGATTATCTCTTTGGGTTTTCTTTGTTTGGATCTCTTATTCTTTTTCATCCTGGATATTATTGGATTTGATTCGGTTTCGGACATCATTTATATTTAATTTTTAATTAAACCGAATCTAAATCTGAGAAAAAACAAATTCAAAACAAACTTCACATGTGTTTCAATATGAAAATGCATGCATTCCTCATATTTGGTACTTTTAAATTCCAAAATATCCAATTATAGCATTAATGTTTATATTTAAAAGGAATAAAAGCAAATCCAATAGTGAGATAAGAATCAGTTTCCAACCAAAACTTATAGATAACAAAAGCCGTATTACAGCCTAAAAATCAATAAAATTTTTTGAATGACTTTTAAAAACTATTTTGGGATTTAAATCCTGCCCTAAGTTTTGGCCCAAAGCCTGAGCTCAGTATATAAGAGCTCTAAGTTTTAACCTTCTGTCAAATCGATAGAAAAAAACTGAGCCCTGAGAGAACCATTAGTTGTTATGCTCATCACTAGTGGTACCGGTAGTAGAGGTAGAAGTAGTCGACGTCGGCATTCATTACACGCTTTATATTTGACTCATTGCATGATTTGTACGCTTTTGTCACTATTCTCGTGGATATCACCCGCAATGGCAGCCAATAGAGAGCGAAGTTTTATTATGATTAAACCCGATGGCGTCCAACGAGGGATTGTCGGCGAAGTCGTCAAACGGTTCGAGCAAAAGGGCTTTAAATTGGTGGCCATTAAGTTCATGAGTGTATGTCTTAACTCTCTTTCAATTAAACTTAATTTTATTTTAAATTATTTTCAATGAATTCAATGCTTTACATAAAATATGTTATCATTTTATGCACTCTTTTATCGCATTTTCTTTCAAATTGAAAGTTTCAATGAAAAAGATTATAACTTTGGCTTCAATTGAATGCAAAGAACTAATATTTTGTGTGATGACAGGCGAGTGAAGATCTCTTGAAGAAGCATTACGCAGATCTGTCGGGCCGTCCATTCTTCCCGTCTCTGATCAATTACATGCAAATGGGACCCGTCGTACCCATGGTATGGGAAGGACTCAATGTTGTTAAAACTGGACGTGTCATGCTGGGTGAGACTAACCCTGCCGACTCTAAGCCGGGTACCATACGAGGAGACTATTGCATTCAGACCGGAAGGTATGTCAAGCATTAGATTTTTGTTTCAATCGATTAATAGTTTTGTGACATATCGTGACATAAAGTAATTTGTAAAACAATTGCAAATACATTACATTATTGTTTGTTTTGCAGAAATATAATCCATGGAAGCGATTCAGTGGAGAGCGCTAACAAAGAAATTGCTCTTTGGTTCGACTCCAAAGAACTGGTCGACTGGACTCCCAATCAGGAGCCCTGGGTTTATGAAAATTGAGACCAAACTATTGAATTCCAAGTGATTACTATTGTTTAGCCATAAATCAAATGAATAGTAATTTACTAATCATTACATTTAATTTCCAACAAAAATAAAGTTTTGATTGAGTTTTAGTCTTAAATACATTATTCGTTCATTTATTGCATTTCTGCGCGAAATACAATTTTGACATCAATTTTAATAATCCATTAAATTGTAATAATATTTATCTCGTGATTCAAAATGAATTCAATTTTGAATTAAATTCATTACAAAACAAGAGTCCATTTCCTCAAATATCGACAAATTTAAGCACAGAATAAATTTCATTTGTTTGTAAAATACATTGACTGTCAAAATGAGTGATTGGTTCGGGGGTTGGTTTGGAGGCAATGAAGAAAAGACAGAGAAAGGAAATGGTAAAAAGACACCCAAAACAGCTCAGCCTAAAGCACAACCTAAAACACCAGAGCCTAAGACACCAGTAAAGACATCGCCCGCAAAAATACAGACAAACAAAACACAGGCAAAAGAAGATCAGAAAAAGAAAGCAAAAGATAACGACAAAAAGATTCCGCCCAAAGAGGACAATACGCCGCCGAAGAATAACAAAAAAGTGAAGATAGCAAAGGAACGAAAGACTAAATCAGTCGAATCTGTATTCAATACAAGCACACCAACAAAGGCTGAAAAGTTCGGTTCCAGATTGACAGCACTGAATGGCTCTCCTCACGGACAGAATGTATTCGATGTGTGCGGGTATCTGATTCATTGCCCGAAACACAACAAAATAGCCCTCAGTTTTGAGGAGAAGAGTAAATACGTTTGGTTACCATATATTTCGCTGCCAGCAACTCGAACCTGGGAAGACGGAGCAATGGACGGAGCAAACATTGTCCTGAGTAGTGGTGACCCCAACGCATACATAGCACTGAAACAGAAGTCAGTAATGGCTGAAATTGAATGCATGCAACTCTTTCGCCTACAGTTACCTCAAAACCAGAAATTCAATATTCGTATCATTATTTACATCAAATTGAACGCAAGTGCTCAGGGATTCAAATGTTGTGCCAATACTAAGCGTTTAATGTGGCTTCCATTGGCAGATGTTCAGTCCAGCAAAGTAGATAATCTATGGGGACCAGAAGCAGTAGAAAACGCCCGCTTATTGTCCAAACCGATTGTATTACGGATAGATGAGTACAGTCTCGACCAGGCCTTCCTCTATGTTCCAAGAGATCCGCCGCGAAATCTTGAAGAAGAGATGTTGAAGTCCACTAACTTTACGGAGAAAGATGTCGAAAGACTTTACACTGATTTCATTGAACACTGTTTTCCCGCATTTTTCATGACTCAGACGTCTTTCAGTGATTATATGTCTAAATATGGCTTCGAAAAGATGGACAAAAAGTTGGAGCTATTGTTCAGAGCATTCAATTTTCATCGAAATAACTTTTTGTCGTTCCACGAATTTTTATTGGGACTGACATCCATTGATCCAAACGCCACAAACGGTCAGTCGCGCATCAAATTTGTGTTCAAATA